>JAXIVJ010008981.1:7500-53142 GCA_036785665.1 Chirona hameri
GATATAGAGATATAGAGATATAGAGATATAGAGATATAGAGATATAGAGATATAGAGATATAGAGATATAGAGATATAGAGATATAGAGATATAGAGATATAGAGATATAGAGATATAGAGATATAGAGATATAGAGATATAGAGATATAGAGATATAGAGATATAGAGATATAGAGATATAGAGATATAGAGATATAGAGATATAGAGATATAGAGATATAGAGATATAGAGATATAGAGATATAGAGATATAGAGATATAGAGATATAGAGATATAGAGATATAGAGATATAGAGATATAGAGATATAGAGATATAGAGATATAGAGATATAGAGATATAGAGATATAGAGATATAGAGATATAGAGATATAGAGATATAGAGATATAGAGATATAGAGATATAGAGATATAGAGATATAGAGATATAGAGATATAGAGATATAGAGATATAGAGATATAGAGATATAGAGATATAGAGATATAGAGATATAGAGATATAGAGATATAGAGATATAGAGATATAGAGATATAGAGATATAGAGATATAGAGATATAGAGATATAGAGATATAGAGATATAGAGATATAGAGATATAGAGATATAGAGATATAGAGATATAGAGATATAGAGATATAGAGATATAGAGATATAGAGATATAGAGATATAGAGATATAGAGATATAGAGATATAGAGATATAGAGATATAGAGATATAGAGATATAGAGATATAGAGATATAGAGATATAGAGATATAGAGATATAGAGATATAGAGATATAGAGATATAGAGATATAGAGATATAGAGATATAGAGATATAGAGATATAGAGATATAGAGATATAGAGATATAGAGATATAGAGATATAGAGATATAGAGATATAGAGATATAGAGATATAGAGATATAGAGATATAGAGATATAGAGATATAGAGATATAGAGATATAGAGATATAGAGATATAGAGATATAGAGATATAGAGATATAGAGATATAGAGATATAGAGATATAGAGATATAGAGATATAGAGATATAGAGATATAGAGATATAGAGATATAGAGATATAGAGATATAGAGATATAGAGATATAGAGATATAGAGATATAGAGATATAGAGATATAGAGATATAGAGATATAGAGATATAGAGATATAGAGATATAGAGATATAGAGATATAGAGATATAGAGATATAGAGATATAGAGATATAGAGATATAGAGATATAGAGATATAGAGATATAGAGATATAGAGATATAGAGATATAGAGATATAGAGATATAGAGATATAGAGATATAGAGATATAGAGATATAGAGATATAGAGATATAGAGATATAGAGATATAGAGATATAGAGATATAGAGATATAGAGATATAGAGATATAGAGATATAGAGATATAGAGATATAGAGATATAGAGATATAGAGATATAGAGATATAGAGATATAGAGATATAGAGATATAGAGATATAGAGATATAGAGATATAGAGATATAGAGATATAGAGATATAGAGATATAGAGATATAGAGATATAGAGATATAGAGATATAGAGATATAGAGATATAGAGATATAGAGATATAGAGATATAGAGATATAGAGATATAGAGATATAGAGATATAGAGATATAGAGATATAGAGATATAGAGATATAGAGATATAGAGATATAGAGATATAGAGATATAGAGATATAGAGATATAGAGATATAGAGATATAGAGATATAGAGATATAGAGATATAGAGATATAGAGATATAGAGATATAGAGATATAGAGATATAGAGATATAGAGATATAGAGATATAGAGATATAGAGATATAGAGATATAGAGATATAGAGATATAGAGATATAGAGATATAGAGATATAGAGATATAGAGATATAGAGATATAGAGATATAGAGATATAGAGATATAGAGATATAGAGATATAGAGATATAGAGATATAGAGATATAGAGATATAGATATAGATATAGATATAGATATAGATATAGATATAGATATAGATATAGATATAGATATAGATATAGATATAGATATAGATATAGATATAGATATAGATATAGATATAGATATAGATATAGATATAGATATAGATATAGATATAGATATAGATATAGATATAGATATAGATATAGATATAGATATAGATATAGATATAGATATAGATATAGATATAGATATAGATATAGATATAGATATAGATATAGATATAGATATAGATATAGATATAGATATAGATATAGATATAGATATAGATATAGATATAGATATAGATATAGATATAGATATAGATATAGATATAGATATAGATATAGATATAGATATAGATATAGATATAGATATAGATATAGATATAGATATAGATATAGATATAGATATAGATATAGATATAGATATAGATATAGATATAGATATAGATATAGATATAGATATAGATATAGATATAGATATAGATATAGATATAGATATAGATATAGATATAGATATAGATATAGATATAGATATAGATATAGATATAGATATAGATATAGATATAGATATAGATATAGATATAGATATAGATATAGATATAGATATAGATATAGATATAGATATAGATATAGATATAGATATAGATATAGATATAGATATAGATATAGATATAGATATAGATATAGATATAGATATAGATATAGATATAGATATAGATATAGATATAGATATAGATATAGATATAGATATAGATATAGATATAGATATAGATATAGATATAGATATAGATATAGATATAGATATAGATATAGATATAGATATAGATATAGATATAGATATAGATATAGATATAGATATAGATATAGATATAGATATAGATATAGATATAGATATAGATATAGATATAGATATAGATATAGATATAGATATAGATATAGATATAGATATAGATATAGATATAGATATAGATATAGATATAGATATAGATATAGATATAGATATAGATATAGATATAGATATAGATATAGATATAGATATAGATATAGATATAGATATAGATATAGATATAGATATAGATATAGATATAGATATAGATATAGATATAGATATAGATATAGATATAGATATAGATATAGATATAGATATAGATATAGATATAGATATAGATATAGATATAGATATAGATATAGATATAGATATAGATATAGATATAGATATAGATATAGATATAGATATAGATATAGATATAGATATAGATATAGATATAGATATAGATATAGATATAGATATAGATATAGATATAGATATAGATATAGATATAGATATAGATATAGATATAGATATAGATATAGATATAGATATAGATATAGATATAGATATAGATATAGATATAGATATAGATATAGATATAGATATAGATATAGATATAGATATAGATATAGATATAGATATAGATATAGATATAGATATAGATATAGATATAGATATAGATATAGATATAGATATAGATATAGATATAGATATAGATATAGATATAGATATAGATATAGATATAGATATAGATATAGATATAGATATAGATATAGATATAGATATATATATAGATATATATATAGATATATATAGATATATATATATATATATATATATATATATATATATATATATATATATATATATGTATATATATGTATATATATGTATATATATATATATATATATATATATATATATATATATATATATATATATATATATATATATGTGTATGTCATGTGTTTTTGCTATGTGTCGAATAAATGGAAATGTGTATGTGTGTCATGTGTTTTTACGTAATAAATGATATATTTAGCTTTGACTCGAACCGTGAACGAATCATTTAACGTAATACAGGCCCTTTCTCCTTTGCATTTGCTCCGGGTTAGCAGAAACCAGTTAACCCGCGCTCCGCTGGGGGGAATAAATTTTACCCCCCCCCCCCCCCCCCCCTCCCCCTCCTCTCTGGATTATCTTAATTAATGTACAAAATATGAGAGATAGCGACGTCAAACTTTTAGTACCCTATCCTGCATAAATTATGCGTCTTCTCTCCAAATTTCACTGAAATTTGAAGAAAAAAATGAACTGAAAAATGAAAAAGTAGTTACTTGGAAGATAATGACGTTTTAATGACGTCATGTCATGCCATTTTTGGTGGAAAAACGATACATGTTTGCAAATTCGTAGAAAATCGAGTTTTGATGCAAATTGCAAATGCAAAACGTTAAAAGAAATAAAATGACAATCTCTTCAAAATGGCTCTCTCAGATTTTTCCAAATTTTGGTTTTGTTAACCCCCACAAATTAAAAAAACGTATTTTTGGGGGGAAATTTCCACAAAATCTTTCTTTTAAGATACTAAAAAAATGGAATATATGTAAGAGAACGAAGTATGGACGATTCTCAAACCAAATTTAAAATAAATGTCTGTTTTTGACTGACTTATGGCTCCCTAAGTATAAGTAACTCATGACGTCATTTTTTCAAGTTACTTTTTTGCTTTTATTGACCAAATACAGACAAATGAATGCAACCGTTTCATTTTTTGGACAAAGTTGGTCTAGAAACATGTCTTTTATATTTATATTAATCAATGTAAAATTGTGTCCTTATTGTGACCTGACCTTGACCATTATATAAAGCCGCGGTATTGGGTCAGGTTGCTATTATTCCAACTCCATGACAATCACTACGGTTGTCAAACAGCATACGGATAATTCGAAAATTATATTTTAAAAAAATTGTTAAAAATAATTATTGCCCAAATGTACGATATTGACGAAAAAAATCGCAATAGTGTCCCCAAAAAGAGGCCGGTTGGCACCTCCAAATTTCGTTTGAAAATTTTAAAAAAATTAATGTAAGTTTGTAATGATATAGCGCATAATAATTTCACTATTAATCTGTGCATGCTCGCAAAAACCTATCGAACGAACCGGCCTAATGAGGATGCGTGTGTTGTGTGCTTTGACTACAGCCGTAAGTGGGCTTCGGCCTGTGGTTGTTTTATAACTAATAAACACAATATACATATTGCTTCAACGAGCGATATTGCATTAGTGTTGCTGGAGAACCATTTTCCAACTTTCGATTTGGTCGGAGAACCATAGTCTATTTTTACCACCCCTGACTAAACTCGCCAGTCGGAGCTGCTCCTACCATTGCAACTTCTGGACTTGGGCCACAGGTACTTTGAGGACCACGAGCCGCCACTGCACACCAGGGGCGGGATTATGTCCGTTAAGTTAACGACGATACATTTGCGATACCTGCGACGGCAGGATTTAAGAAAACCTTAAACCACAGATCTATGAAGCATCGCCAGGTGTGCAGCTGATAGAGTATTTGACTATGTGTTAAAATTGGTCATTTTTATCACGAGGTTTGACCCTGGGTTCAGGTCAAACTCTCGATATTTTAGTTTTGGGATAACTCAGGTTTCTCAATCTTCGCAACCGACACGATGGATAGCCTTTTATGAATTGGGACATTCATTTCCGAGACGACATCTATGACGACGGGGTTAGGGCAAACCAGACGCTTTGACACGCTGGGAAATATCATTCATACCACGGTACTTAGAATACTAGGTAGCGCCGAGTGCCGGCCTTCAACACAGGCCTATGTGTATCACTTTTTTCAGCTGGTATTTGCAAGCTAAAAAATAAAAAAATTATGGATATCAAAGCAACTTAAGTGTTACATTCATATTATAAAATCATGTACACAAAATAAAGCGATTGGAATTTGAATTCTTATTTAAAAACAAAAAATGCGGCGTGGTGGCTCTTTCAAATGACGGCAATGTGAAAATTAAAAAGTTTTGGGCAGAACTTTGAATGCATATATAAAATGGTAAATGAAGACTAAATCTAAAAACGTTGATTATTTGCTAAAATAACAAGTAAAAAGACATAAAATCGGTTTCCCATGGGCCAACACAAACCTAAAGGAAGACTTATTGTGATTATAGCATTGCTTGTTCAAAAACGGAGAGGTGTCGTGGCTGGAAAACAACACATCTGACTTAGAATTTAACTGGCTTTTAATTGATATATACATTATTCGAAAAATTATTAAGCAGTTTTATCTATTGGCTTGCAAAGCCAAGGGTGTCATGTGTAAGTATGCTGGGTTGCAGAGGTTTTGGTAAAACTAGGGAGTGTCGTGGCTGGAAAAAAAATAGTAAAAGTGTAAAATTTCATAAGATTTAATATGTAGTACAAAAATTTGAAAACATTAGTAAGCGTTTTTCTCAAATTAACTTAAAAGAAAGACGATTTTTCAGTTTGCCGTATTGAAACCTACGGCGATGTTTCTGAGCAGTGCACACAGTGTGATCTGGACCATTGACCAATCAGCGCCGGGTTAAGTCATTGCTGATTGGTTGACAGTTCCGATAACACTGCACGCGTATCGTAGAGATCATTGCCAGTGGTCACACCCGAGTGATTTTTTGCCATGTTGATGTTTGTTTTTTGGCCGAGTAGGTGAGATGTGATGCTCAGATGTGAGAGGGTACTGTGATTTAATATGCGTTTACGAAACATTGTCGTGGCTTGAAAATGTTACAATGAAATACAAATTTAACGGGCTTTTAAATGATGCATGATTTATTCGACAACTTTTGAGGCATCATGTTTTATGTGGCTTCAAAGTCCGTGTTGTGATGTTCAATATTGAGTTCACAATTCACTGAATGCTCAGTTCAAATTTGTTAATAGGTATTGTCAGATTGAGATCAAATGGACTATAGGTATGGAAAACAACAATTACTGTCATATTTTACATACTTTGGCACCATATGAAATTGACAGTGGCAGGGCAAGCAGTTTGCAAACATGCAGGAGCATGCTGCCTGTTTTTCAGACTGCTTTCCATTTTGCCATTTTCCCATGATCTGCATATTGCACTGTATTTTATGATTTGCTGGCAGGTGGCGAACCAAGATCGTCAGCGCGTCTACCTGGCCGCTCAGACAGGTGGCGAACCAAGATCGTCAGCGCGTCTACCTGGCCGCTCAGACAGGTGGCGAACCAAGATCGTCAGCGCGTCTACCTGGCCGCTCAGACAGGTGGCGAACCAAGATCGTCAGCGCGTCTGCCTGGCCGCTCAGACAGGTGGCGAACCAAGATCGTCAGCGCGTCTACCTGGCCGCTCAGACAGATGGCGAACCAAGATCGTCAGCGCGTCTACCTGGCCGCTCAGACAGGTGGCGAACCAAGATCGTCAGCGCGTCTACCTGGCCGCTCAGACAGGTGGCGAACCAAGATCGTCAGCGCGTCTACCTGGCCGCTCAGACAGATGGCGAACCAAGATCGTCAGCGCGTCTACCTGGCCGCTCAGACAGGTGGCGAACCAAGATCGTCAGCGCGTCTACCTGGCCGCTCAGACAGATGGCGAACCAAGATCGTCAGCGCGTCTACCTGGCCGCTCAGACAGGTGGCGAACCAAGATCGTCAGCGCGTCTACCTGGCTGCTCAGACAGGTGGCGAACCAAGATCGTCAGCGCGTCTACCTGGCCGCTCAGACAGATGGCGAACCAAGATCGTCAGCGCGTCTACCTGGCCGCTCAGACAGGTGGCGAACCAAGATCGTCAGCGCGTCTACCTGGCCGCTCAGACAGGTGGCGAACCAAGATCGTCAGCGCGTCTACCTGGCCGCTCAGACAGGTGGCGAACCAAGATCGCCAGCGCGTCTACCTGGCCGCTCAGACAGGTGGCGAACCAAGATCGCCAGCGCGTCTACCTGGCCGCTCAGACAGGTGGCGAACCAAGATCGTCAGCGCGTCTACCTGGCCGCTCAGACAGGTGGCGAACCAAGATCGTCAGCGCGTCTACCTGGCCGCTCAGACAGGTGGCGAACCAAGATCGTCAGCGCGTCTACCTGGCCGCTCAGACAGTTTCGGTATGCCGGAGGCGTTCGATGAGCAGCATGACTCGCTCATGCAGTTCACGAAGCTGGTGCGGTACCTCTGAGTGGGCTCACGCCAGATGCTGCTGCCCTTCCAGATGTCCTCAACCACCCTCCGAGGCCTACACATCGCTCTCTGCACACGGCAGGGTGGGCTCAAGTACATCTTGACATCACGACTCACCCAGGACTTTGTAGAGAACTTCTCTCAGGTGAACATTTAAGAAATGCTGACCAATGTCTTTAAGTTGAAGTTTGTTAATAACATACACACAACTAATGTTTTCCAGTCTGTGTAACTTGTTATTCATTTATTTATCTTTGATATCCACCACTTTTAGGATCCAGTGACTGCCTACTATAAGAAATACAAATTTGCTTGTTTCCCTCTACATTTCACGGACATCCATCTCGCGTTTAAACCATAGCATATTGAATTACTGTTGAGTTCAACTATTTCTTTTGACTTCCAAGTGTGTCAGCTTAAACATGGATTTTGTTTTTGATGCATGCTTGTACAACGATAGCTCCTGAATCAGACTGTCCTCATGTTTTTCTCATTCATTCTCTTGGGTCTTAACTCTTATACTGGGCGTCCCAGAAAGAACAGGCGCATTTTATTTTCTTCTAGTTAAGTCAAAATACAACTTTGTGAAAAATCACATGCACCCAATTATAAACAAATTAATGCTATTTTGTTTAACACAGTTTTTATTAGCATGCAGCCATGCGCCCGTACCAGACAGATGCCAATGCAAAAATAGTCAAATTGCTGTTTGAGACAAATTTTATCCTTGGAATGCAGATAAAGTTTTGCAGGCATTTCAAAAGCAAGAAAGCACTAGCGAGGAGCATTATTTGAAGCATTTTAAATCCGCCTGTTTATTCTGGGATTCCCAGTATATCTTACACAACACCCAAACAGTATCTGACAGATAGTAGGTAGGGAATACCACAGGAAAGGTATCAATACTGAGTTATTGATAGAGCTATTTGTTTATCTTTTGAAAACAATATTGCTTGAATAATGTTGTTACCTTTCCTCTTAACATCGCCATGAAAACATGTTCAATTTTAGTGAAAATGTTACCAAAAGGCTCAATATGTGATTTACAACTTTCCCAACCTTGAAGTCAATGCTTCTTATCATATAAGCTCCTTTTCGACAAACGGATAATAGTGAACACGAGTTCCTTTTACATGATTACATTTATATATATATATATATATATATATATATATATATATATATATATATATATATATATATATATATATATATATATATATATATATATATATATATATATATATATATATATATATATATATATATATATATATATATATATATATATATATATATATATATATATATATATATATATATATATATATATATATATATATATATATATATATAGTGTGCTGTTTTTACAGATGCGCGGCATGTGTGGCACAAACACAAATCCGACGCCGGTAGAGTTCAAAACCCGCAGCCGGCTGCTTCTGATGGTCGCGTCTCCGGCGGTGGCAGCCGGCTCCAGAAGCCAGCCATCGGCATCCGGCGCCTCTGTCGCCATGGAGGAGTCTACCTGAGCGCCAACGTTCTGGGGGGCCTCGTGGACGAGGAGGCGGCGACTGAAGCGGACGGTGACCTGCAGGACATCAGGCAGCTCCTTGAAGAAGCGCAGGTCCGCCAAGAGCCGCCAGCTGGTCGCCCTCTGATAAGAAGTCAGGAGTTCAGCCGCGAAGCCCTGTCTTCCTCCTGGTCGCTGGGTACCTGGCGTACAAGTGCCGCTCACTCGACAGCAGCCTCGGCACTGTGTCCTGGGAAGTGACCACCTCCCACAGGTCATCTCCGCCACGGTCAGCGGCGACCGCCCCCGGCGTATCCGGAAAATACGCTGGTCCTTCCGCAAGGCGAACTGGGATGCCTTCATAGCAGACTGCGAAGTGACCTTCGCCGGCGCTCCTACGAAGCCGGCGCTCTGCGCCGGCGGCCGGGAGGTGGTGCCGGCGCTGCTGGGCCAGCTGGAGGCCGGCGGAAACTCGGCCGCCGAGCGGCGGGAGACGCTGAGCGCAATGGGCTGGCGGCTGGCGGCGCGGACGAGTCGCCGGCTGTGGTGCCGCTGCGGCCGCGGCTGGCTGCCGTGCTGCTGGCCGAGCTGGCCGGCGGGGACCGGCTTCTGCCGACGGCCGCGCTCTCCGTGCTCAGCTCCTGACCCTGGCTGGTGAGTGGTGGGCGAGGCAGAGGCGGCGCCACTGGCGGAGCATATGGCCGGTCTGGACACGACGGAGGACGCGAGGTGGCGTTCGACCCGCAGCGGCCGATGACGCGTCGCTGAGCGCGGCCGTGCTGCATGTGCTGGGCCGAGCTGCCGCTGACTCGCCGACCGCGCTCGAGCCGTTTGTGGAGACGCTGGCGCCTCGCCTGCTGCGCGCCGGTCGCGAGGCGCCTCAGCTGGCCCGGCTGAAGGCCCATCTGCTGCTGCCGCTGCGGCCTCAGGTGCTCAGCGAGCTGACCCAGTGGGTGGATGACAAGAAGCGAATGGTGCGCCGCCAGACGGTGGAGGCCAGGAACGTGTTTTTTTGTTGGGCAGGTGGCCTGAAGTGATCGAGATCAGGGAATGGAACTGTGAGGGAGTCGTGACCGTTGAGTTATTCAGTGGGCGCATGCTGAATGAGCCATATTTGATCAGTTGTGACTTGTGATAGCTTGTTTTGAATGTTTGCTTGTAACGTTACTAAGCGGGCTGCCAGCAGAGGCGTAAATGTTATGGTTCCATGTTTATACCTCTTCTTGAAACGTCTCAGAAATATATGACATAGCCAGAGAAACACTTTCAGAAGCAATGGACGGTAACCTTAAGTCTTGACGAGGATATAGTTATGTCGGACACTGCCTTCATCGGAGGCCTGTTCACGACCACCTGCGGCTCGACGGTTTCCAGCAGGCTCTAGCCCCGCCGATTTCCTCATGCGTCATCACAAGCAGGCATCTCTTGAACAGACGGACATTTCATCCTGCGGTTGCTCCGTGCCAACCGCCGTAACCGCAGGCAACCGCAGCCGTGTGACGTCATACCGTTCGCCCCATCCCCACTTTTAGTTACCCCACCGGCTGCCGACCACTGCTGACCGCCGAACCGCAGCCAACCGCAGGGTCTGCGAACAGGCCTCCGAACTCCACTTCTCTGGTTCAGCTTTACTACATATTGTTATGCTTATAACGCCAGATAAAAAAAAAAACGGAAAACCTAAATGATCTGTGATTTTGCAATCTCGTTTTGCGTCCATTTCAATTAACTTCATTATCAATATTAGCATACTTTATCCTCAAATTATTCGACAAATTAATTAAAAGCAAAAATTGTTTCGGATATATTCGGGCACTGCCCTTTATCGACCGAATCCCGATCCCGAAATAACTTCATTATCATTTATCACAACATTGACGAATGCGACTCTCGAATTCCGACAGAGAGTATTGTCCGCCATAAATTGGATTTCAATGAGTGTCGCCTGTGAAATAGGTATAATGTTCATCTTCAATGGTTCGTTCCGTGATACCCTCCTTCCCGTTCTCCCCTCCAGCCCCAGCCCCCCCCCCCCCCCCCCCCCCCCCTCCCCCCAGCTTTCGCCCTCTCTCCCTCACCAGTGCCCGGTCAGAGCGCGGCAGCACGTGCCGCTGCCCCGGCTGCTTTCGTAGAAACAGTAGCTATACCGATGCGCTCTTGCCAACACATGATAGGAATATACGGCAACAGTGAAATTATCTTAATGCAATGCAGTATTCATGGAAAGCAAACCACAGAAACTTTTGCGGGAAAGCAGCACCATTTTAAGCAGAAAATTGTATTGGTTGTATCGGCTAATGCGAAATTGAAGCATGTGCTTACATAAAATATTAATCAGGCGCAATCCTAATCATGGATGTTTTTTCTGGACGTGGCGATGGGTGGGGAAGGACTTCCAGTGCAGCAGTAAGAGTCTATTCAGACGGACTGAATCCAAATACAGGCTACGGTGATGACACTAGCGGATCCAGGGGGGGGGGCAAAGTGGCCATAGCCCCCCCCCCCCTAAGTGCCTGAAATTGGCGCAAAATTGACACATTTCCTGATATATAAGAAAATCTAAGCAAATTTCACTAAGGAAAGTTTGTTTTAAATCAGCTATCAATGCATAAGCAAGCGAAATCCGATGACTTTTCAGAATTGTGAGACTTTTTGGAATTTCCCCCCCCCCCCCCCCCCACCCCAATCACCTGTGCTCCCCAAACCAACGTTATGGATCCGCCAATGGGTGATGGCATATACGGGGACAGCATGGATGGCCGTCATATTTGAGGAGTATTTAAACGAATGCATTTAATCGAATTCTAAGAAAGCAGCAGTCGCAAAGTTAGTCACATCATTACTATATTACTTACTATAACTATATACAATCACATAAATATATATAATATATAATTATATATAATCGACATTCAACATTGGTATTCAGGTCGTCGAATACTGCCACTCGGTGGTCTGTCAGGCCACTAAACTTGCAGCTCTACTGCGGCGACGAGCTCAAATCCGAGAAATAGTTTAACCGTCCAGCAGCCAGCTGAACGGGATTTTCGCGTGACGTCACAACTCGGCGCCCCGCTGATTCATACATAGAAACCTGGATGGGCTACATTTCCGAATTTTGATATTTTTATCTCAAGGTCGTTGTATGATGATATATATTCAGAACCTCCACAAAGTGGATTTTATCAGGGTTTGCTGTTTGTTTATTTTTCCTAATAAACAAACACAAACAAACAGTTCGTGAACAGATGTGTTCATGAACAAATGACGTCATCAGCTTAAAATAAATAAGCAAACAACGAACAGTTCACGAACTGTTCATGAACAACTCAAATGAATTAATAGATCACCTATTTCGTGGCAAGGAAAGCTCATTTAGAAGCGATACAGACCTTTGTGTTGTGTTTTTATTATAAGAAAACTGTTTAAAGTTCCTCCACAAACATGGTAGACTAGACAAGCGCATCAGTGTAGCAGATGTAGGCTGACTCACGGTTGTCGACAGTGACTCCGCTACTTACGAATAATTGTGGGACGTCAGCGTCTTAAAGGCCATTATTCCCATGCTACGATCAAAGGCCTATCAGATCAGATCAGATATATTTGCACCATATCCACGACAAGGCGGCTTTTCAATGTTGCACGTCATTTTAAACTAGTCGGATACCGTATACACAACACCATTCAAACACCCATTCGTTCATACACAAGCATTCGCCAGCTGAGTTCCGCGACAGTAGCTCACGCTCAAGAGTTGTGCGGAAGTGGCGATCGCTCACATGAACTTTCGCCTTCTTCAGCATTTTGACGCCGCGATAGCAAAGTCGTCGCCTGCCAGCTTCCGTCCTAATGCGAGGCAATGATAGGTGATTGACATGTCGGGTTGCGTGAGAGTGAACCTGGCTGGTGGGCCGTCCGATGGTACTGAACATGTCCTCTGGCTGACAGGCCATCCCCACGGTACGCACCATACACACTGCGTGGTACTCTACGAGCTGTTTGGCGTTCAACCAGCCAAGGTTTTGCACAACATCAGATACATGTTCATGGCGTTTTTTTCCCGCTCACTACGCGCGCACCAAAGTTTATGACTTTTTGGATGCGTTGAATCTGGGTGTTGTTACATGTTCCATACACAGATAGGCAGTAGCGAATCACGGACAGTACGAGAGCCTGAACTAGAGTCGACATAGTGTAGTTCGGAATGACATGACGCGCATGGTTTAATGCTATCAACATCCCGGTGCACCTATTGGTAACGGCACTTATATGTGGTTGGTAGCTAAGGTGTCGATCTAGCAGTATTCCTTGGTTTTTTACCACCTCGGACTCGTGAATTCGGGAACCAATGAATGACAAAGTCACCGTGGAAGCTTTTCTAAGCATGGCAGGTGTACCCAAAACAATCATCTGAGTTTTCTTCTCGTTAACCTTCATCCGATGGTGGCAGAACCACTGGAACAGTGAGCTTAGGTTGTCCTCCATCTGCGCTACCAACCGTGGCATCTCACTTTTCTTGCCACTGATGATTATTTGAACGTCATCTGCGTACTGAACCAGTGTGACGTCATCGCTCACGTGAAGGCCGAGGTCGTTTGAGTAAAGTGAATATAGGGCGCAGCTCAGTGATCCACCTTGGTACACTCCGATTGTGTTATATTTGAGAGCAGACCTGATTGCTGTACCATCTGCACCTCGAATCAGTCCTGTTGTGTATGATCTGCCAGGTAATTTCCGAACCACTCGTCAATACCGTATATGTGCTCAGCTTATCCAAAAAAAAAGTTATTGTGTGGTACTACATCAAAACATTTTGACTGGTCGAGCAAGGCTAGGATAGAAATTTCTCCTCTGTCCATGGCCTGAAGGGCTTTATCTGTGATAATGCCGAGTGCTGCTTCTGTTGAGTGTTGTTTGCGGTATCCGTGCTGATGGCATGCAAATGATTTGATTCTAGGTAATCGTTAAGCTGAGTCTGAACTATTTTTTCCACAAGCTTCATGATCGCTGGTAAAATTGATATCGGTCGAGTATCAGCAGGTTGTTTTGGCGTTTTACCCTTCGGAATGGGTATAACTAGCGCTTGTTTCCAGGACACGGGGACAAGTCCACTATGGAGGCTGGAATTTACAACATCGAGTAACACGTCATCGAATCCGAAAAAGTACTTCTGGAGCATAACTATGCTTATTCCATCGTTGCCTACTGAAGTGGATGATTTCATGGACAGTAGTGTGGCGAGCAGCGTATCTAAATCAATAGGTCGAACCTTGAACGAGCTGGTGGTCAAACGAGGCAATCTTGTGTTCACGGATCTTGTAGTTGGAGGGACGCTGCCTGGTGTCGTAGGTCCGATGTTAACGTAATAATTGTTGAGCGCATCCGGGGTGATGTTGGGCGGCTGAGTTGTTTCCGTTGTCTTCCCGATGACCTATCGATTGAGTCTGAAAAAATACGGGTGCATTACCCAGTCTTCCTGGTTTCGACGCTCGTGGTGATTGAGTTTCACAATACACGCCTCCTTGAAAACTTTTATTTTGTCTCAAATAATTATTTAATTACCGAGCGGGCGCCCCGTGAGGTTTCTCGTCAACTTACTAGACAAATTTGCATTTGACTCGGCCTGACCCGGCCATACAGACGCTTTTCGGAAGCTAATAACTTTGCAACCACTGCTCCGATTGAGATCGGGTATTCACCATTGGATAGGACCATCAAATCAATTTTGATTTTGTTATGGTGCGCTCTGATAGAGGTGGTACCACAGCGCGTGGCACCCGCAGACGTCGAAATGAACAAAAATCATTCTTGATAAAAAAAATGGCTTGATTTATCTAAGCATTCGTTTTGTATACGCTGATGCGTGCAGCGCTCAGAACGTACTCCCTTTTGGCGGATTCGAGAAAGATCATGGACAATTTAATAAAACTGAATTTTTCATGCATGGAGGCCTGACAATTTTTATGGGGGACTAAAAGGACTATGTGTTTCTACCACGTGTGCTCCCGTACCGTTCCATATTTCAAACCTGTGCGCGCCCGCTCGGTCATCGTCCGAAAAGGCGTTTACTGGTGGTTATACAACTAGACGGCGCACGCCACCTTCGCAAAATGCATCGACTTACCAGCACCTGCGCTCAGTTTGACGGAGAGAAGACTTCAAGTCTTAGACTTGTCTCGGTGGTATTGGGGCTTGCGGCCACGCGACCGTTCGTCTTTTATGGTCGAGGTCTCTAGCACCAACCAACGTGGGGGAACCGAATAGCCCTGTCAATAGCCAGACTTGAACCCGGAACCGCAGGATTCCGAGGCGGACGCGAGCTATCCGGCTCCGAGAAGATTTATCTAGGAAAATTGCTGACTGCTGATGGCGTTAACGAAATTTAATGTTTTCTTTACTTCTCAAAGATGTGTAATCCTAAATAGTTGTACTCATAATACTTGTATGGCGACGTTCATAAACTAATTTTGTAGGGCTTCAAAAATGTATTTTCGGGCAATACATAATCAAAATATTATACAGTATTGAGTATTTGTCTCTCTGAGTTCTGAGCACATCTCTCCAACACATAAAATGGGATGGAATCCTGACTAGCAAGTGGGATGCCCACGGTATAAGAACTCTTAAACCGATTCAGGGATCACCAAAATAAGCTAAATACTACGGTCTACTAGAACCAGTGTAAAAATCTCTACTAGAACCAGTGTACTACGATACAGCCTCGGGGAGCTGCTGCGGCTGCGGCCCGGTCGGTCGGAGGGTCGCAGGGGCGGTCACGAACCACCGCGGGGACGGAGGCGCGGTGCGCGCGCGGGCCGACGAGTCCAGTTGCGCCGCTGCCGCTCTGACCGACCTGCCGGCAGACCGGTGGGGCCGCACTGCCGGTGGTGGCGCGCGCTACTGGAGCCGCCCCGGCTGTCGCTGCGGGAGACCGCCTCTGCGGGCCGGCCGCAGCGGTGCGGCGGCAGCCCGACACCGCTGCCGTCGCCCCGGCCGGCGAAATCACGGTTGGGCATATCAATGTCCGATCGCTAATGCCGTCTCTAGATGAAGTGAACGGGTTATTGCATACGAACAACATCGATATATTGTGCATCACTGAGACGTGGCTGAGCGCAGATATCGACGACCGGTACCTGCTGTTCCCGGGTTACTGCGTCATCAGACGGGACCGCAAAACTCGTGGCGGCGGCGTCTGTGTGATCTACCGGGACTCGCTGGATCCGTTGGCGCTCGATGTCCCGACGACCGGCTCCAGCTTGGAGAGTTTGTGGCTTCACTTTGCGTGCCGCCGGCCTCTAACCATTTGTGTTGCCTACCGGCCCCCTAGCGGACCGGTGACGCCTGTCGTCGACGATTTCAGGGACCAGTTGACACACGTGTTAAGTAGGGATCACCCGGTTCACGTGCTGGGTGACTTGAACTGGGACGTGCTCCAGCCAAGTAAACCCGGCGTTCGGCAATACCTGGACCTACTTCAGGACCTCTCACTGAGTCAGCTTGTCACGACCCCCGCCCGTAGTGCGTCAAACTCACCGCCGTCGCTCCTTGACCACCTTATAACAAGTCACCCGGGGCTATGCGATTCGACCAGGGTGGTGGCGTGCGACATTAGTGACCATGCCCTGATCGTCACTCGGGTGACGGGAGCACGCGTTCGACGCGCACCTCGTGAGATCACCGTGAGGTCTACAAAGCATCTCGACAAAGACCATCTCTGCCTAGACCTACTGACAGCCGACTGGTCATCCATCTATGGAGCCCTGTCACCATCCGAAAAATACGACGCATGGCTGACAGTGTGGGACGGTCTCATAAACCAGCACATGCCGCTCACTCAGATCAAGGTCCGCAACCGACCTTGCCCCTGGGTGAGTGAGGACGAGGACATCAGGCAGAAAAGGAGTGAGAGAGACAACGCCCGAGCTGAGAAGGACAACATCCGTGCTCCACCACCTGGCAGGCGTACCGCGGTCTGCGCAACGCGGTCAAAGACCGACTTGCCGCCGCCAGAACAGCACACTTCAGGCAACAATTCAAGAGCTCAAAAACGGTTCACTGGAAAGATATACGCAAGTATATCGTGTCTGCGGAAAAGCCAGAGCCGCAGCCGAGCTCCGCCGGTTCCGCTGATCTCACGTGGGCGGACCGTTTAAACCGCTATTTCGCGTCCGTCGGGCCGGACACAGCCGCAGCGCTGAGTGCGGCAGCTGACGAGGGGGAGACGGTGCTACCCCGTCCCCCATGTGTGTGCGCGGGCTCCTTCCGTGTCAGGCCGGCAACTCTTCCCGAGCTGTCGGCTGCGCTGGGTCAGCTGGGTGCGTCAAAGGCGAGCGGCGAGGACGGTGTCACTGTGGATTTAATTAGATTGACTTTTCCTGTAATTGCGCCACACCTCTTGTACATCGTAAACAGCTCACTTGTATCTGGCGATGTACCGGCAGCATGGAAAACTGCTATTCTCACTCCTCTGTTCAAAGGTGGCGACCGCTGCGAGCCAAACAACTCTCGACCTATTTCGATATTGTCAATTGTAGGTAAGCTTTGTGAGCGAGTGGTCGGAAACCAGTTGTCGACATATTTAACCGAGCATCACATCATGTGCGCCGAACAGCATGGCTTCCGTCCGGGCCACTCCACGGAGTCGGCGATGTTGTGTGTTGTCAACATGCTTATTAGCAACATGGACCGTGGCCTCGTCTCGACGTTGACGACGACTGACACGTCCAAGGCGTTTGACAGCGTGCAGCATTGCCGGCTCCTGGAGAAGCTCGGATGGTATGGTGTTGATGACCTTGGTTCCGGGGGTGGCTCGAGGGTCGTGCGCAGCGTGTAGCAGGGTGTTCGATGCCGCTCCCAGTGACGCACGGGGTGGTACAGGGAAGTACTTTGGGGCCGATTCTGTTTTTATTGTTCACTAATGACTTTACTTCTTTTATTCACCATGGCCAGCTCATTATGTATGCAGACGTCGCGCAATTTATTGATGCGGATACTCCGGCTAACGTTGGTGACCTCCGTGTCAGAGTGGAGACCACGCTGGACACTGTCCTAAATTGGTTTACGCAAAATCGTCTCAAAATTAATCCCACTATAACAGATCTTTTGGTTGTGAAATCTAAGCGACTTTCCATTGACGAAAGTTTTGAAATACGTTTTGGATCGCAAAACGTCAGACCTTCTTCTTCTGTTAAAGTCCTCGGGGTAATATAAGACTCTGGTTTAAATTGGGAACTCCAAGTATCTGCCATCGTCAGGCGTTGCTACAGTATACTGGTGGGATTGGCGAAGCTGAGCCATCAATTACCACCCGAGACAAAACAGACCATAATCGAAGGGCTTGTTCATCCCCACATCACATACTGCCTGACTGTGTGGGGAAGCTGCTCAAAAACTCAAAAGTATAGGATACAGGCTTTAAATTTTGGTGCCAGAATCATCACAGGACTGAAAAGGTCACAACACATTTCGCCCTCTCTAAAGTCACTTGGGTGGTTTAAAGCAGAAAAGCTGCTGACTGAACGTGACTTGGTGGTACTCTACCAGATACTGAGGTCGCCGAAGTCGCCTGACCATCTGCGCGCACTTGTGTTGCCTCGTGCAAACGTGTCCGACCGGACCACGCGGGGATCAGAGAGCATGATGCTGCAAACTCCACGCGTGCGCACGGAGCTCTCTCGCCGGTCATTTCTATGTCGAGCCACCACGCCTGGAACCGTCTACCAGCTCAGCTTAGGATAGTCGAGTCGCCCAGTCTTTTTCACGCGGGTGTACTGAGATGGCTAAAGGGTGATGGAGTGTAGTTATTTTAAACGTGTTTATTGATAAGTGCTTTTATAATTGTGTTTACTGTATTGACTCTGAAATCGGAAGAGCCACGATGTGGAAATTTTTACGAATACATACATACATACATACATACATGAGATCAGTGACGGCATCAAGAGGCGGCTCTAGGTTCCTTTCCGGGAACTCTCTTATCCAGTCGATTTGGTACCGCCGCCAGGCCTTGAAGCAGCGGTGTGACTCGCTGCAGTAGTGCTCCTCCTGGGAAGTTATGGAGACGTCGTCTACCGCTTCATCATCACTCCACTGACTATCCCCGTAGGTCACACCAGACTGTAGCCTCAGATCTTTGCCCAGATTCATTGTCGATTCGGAGTTGATGTTCACGCAACTCTTGTGTTGTGTGATCACTGGGTTTGATGGCTTCTCTTCATTGGCTTCCCTTTCTCCTTAAAGTTTTCAGCTGTTGTTGCAAAGGCGATGTACTCGCTTTCAAGAGCTTGCAGTGGCTTGGTGGATTCCTCCTTTGACATGTGGGCAGCGCCGACTGTTCGAAGGTCCTGAAGTGTGGCGAGTTTCTCTCGTTTTGACGTGACGACTGGGAGGCCTTGGATGGTTTCGGTCACGTTCCCGCAGAATCGTCGCTCGCCCTCCAGGAGTGCAGGCTCACGCGTCTGCTGGCCGAGAGGAGTCAGCTCTGAGACTAGCACTTCCTTTCTTAGAAGCTCAGGACGAGCGTCAGTTGCCGACAAGTCGATCACGTAGAGACTCTCTCGGCGAAGAGCCTTCATTGTCAGACCTT
Source organism: Chirona hameri (assembly GCA_036785665.1). NCBI lineage: Eukaryota > Metazoa > Arthropoda > Thecostraca > Balanomorpha > Balanidae > Chirona > Chirona hameri. Next base: position 27,606 of record JAXIVJ010008981.1, read on the forward strand.
TTATCAAGGCCTTATATGCGCCGGTATACAGCTGATCATACTGGCAGAGCGTGGTTGTCACTTTTGTGATGTTCAGCACTGCTTCGATTTCAGTCATGGCCGTCAGCATCTCCGGCGAGGCGTCCCACTGCGTTACAGATCCTCTTTCCCCTTCAGGGTTACTCGGTAGAGGGGCAAAGCACGATGCAGCCGGAGCTCGCTGTACAGCAGATTTTGCTGCGCCGCAACTCGAGTGCCGTTGTAGTCGACCTATCCCAGGAGAGAAAAGAAAGAAAAAAAATCCGTTTTCAAACTTGCAACGCCTGTTTTACGTTATTTTTATTTAAACCCTAATGCGAATTATTGTGATCATCTTACTATGCCAACCATCTCATTTAATGTATTCTTTAGTAAATTTGCAGAAAGAATTGTGAAAAAAATACGAGTACAACTTTTGAAGTACGCTCAAACTCGCGTAAGCATATTTGTTAACATTGTGTACATCAGCATCGCAATTCAAGAAATGTCAACATACCGTGGCATGAACAATCCCGCAGTCAACTAGGATCAAAAATGTCTAATTTGTCTCGAACTGTATCTGTAACTATATCTGTCAATATCTATCTGTATATAGTGGAGAATCCAGAGATGCTCGTTTCTTTCGTGGAGACGTTCTTATAAAAGTTATACATGATACGTTCTTAATGAAAGAAAAGCGATCTGAATTCTACCACACTCACCTGAATCCTGGCGCCGTGCGTCGCCGATCCGCCAGAGTGTCTCGTAGCGTGTGCCGTACGTGAAGTGCGCACCCATCTTGTGGGCCGCCTTCATGACCCGTTGTCCTTCGGGGAAGGGGTTGACGGCCTGCTTGACCTTCTTCCTCACCAGTGCGCCTACAGCCGACTGTCCGAGCTTGTCACCGTCGTGCATCCCACAGACCTCTTCTTCCAGTGAGAGCTCCGACGATACTCCCTTTGCTGCACGGTCGGAGATTGCCGATCCGAAGACGTCAGTCAGGCTCAGTGACTTGAGCTTTGAAAAACGAGACGCACGCACATCGGCACCGAAGATCTTGTTGAAGGACGTCTCGATCGTCGCAGCTACAGCTGTGTCTGTAACACTCGGCGTGTGTGGAAAACCAAAGCAGAGCACGTGGTTGCGGCGCCATTTCGGATGAATCATCTGCATGCCGAATGCCTGGTACTTGCGATGATTGTCAAGAGTGCCACCATCGTGAATCAGTTGTCCCCACATTCTGTTGCGTCTTCTCCCAGGCCAGATGGCAAATGAAGAGAGCGAAGACATCGAACTCCGCATGCACATACTCCTTCAGCTGCGGAGTCTTGAGAACCGGTGCATTACTGGAACCGGCCATCGCTTGAAGCATCTTTTGGAAGTATGCATCCCGAAAACTGCGTGGCGGGCGGTTCACTTTATTCAAGATAATGTTGTCTTTCATGCGCTTTCATTTCAAAATTTAGCATTAACTGGTACCATTTGCTTGCGACGTCATAACACCTTGGCTCACAAGCGGTCCCTGGCGGCCAGCTGCTACGAAAACTCCAGCTTTTAGTTTTAGCCCTTAAATTGATGGTAAATTGAAGTCTGCTATTATTAATTTAAGCCGGTTTAAACCAGCTTAAATGAATAAAATCCACTGGCTGGCATAAACTTAATTTAAGCCGTTTTTTTCCAACCCCGATATATACGGCTTTCTAAAATTGTGTTTCAAAATATGCTTGGAAAAGGGAACTGCGGGCCACAGGAGGTTTCAAACCTATTTACCTTTTCTGATTTCCAGTACAAGAATCGGCCAAACATCCCGCTGAACTCTTATCCAACTTTGGAAAATGCCCATGTTCGTGAAAATATGACTAACCAACACCTGCTCCGGTAATACCATGTAGTTACCCCCCCCCCCCCCCCCCCCATCTCAAACTGCTGGTGACAGGCGTATGGTAGAACATCGAACCTATCATACTTAAGGATACAAAGTCAGTCAAAAATATAGATATTACTTTCAAATTGGGTTTGGGCAACGTCCATACTTGGTTCTTCAATATGTTTTCCGGTTTTTGCATATGTTTGAAAATTTGGCTTTTTGTTATTTTTTTCTGAGAAAAAAAAAATCTGTTTTTTCATCACAAAATAAAAATTTGCAAATAGCAAAAACCGGATGATATATTGAAGGACCAAGTATGAACGATGCCCGAACCGAATTTCAAAGCAATATCTATATTTTGACTGACTTATGTCTCCCTAAGTTGAAGTATGATAGGTCTACCATTCAAGGTTCAACCATACGCTGGAGACAACCACAACACTAAACACGTACCTTCCACTGCACATGGTCTGACAATTGTTTTGATGTTTTGCTTTCTCGCTTAGTCCATCAACATGCACATGGTCTGACAATTGTTTTGATGTTTTGCTTTCTCGCTTAGTCTATCACAATACGGTATCCATCAACCAATTTAAGTTTGACACGCTCACTTACCCCATCCACGAACAAACACCACGATCATCACCGATCACCGAGCATCGTGGGGTTTCGCCGCGGGTACACGTAAACAAACTAAATATGGCGCACTCTGGATTTCGTACGACGCTCACACCTAGTGGTAATATTGGAAATAATGTACATTTTAATAATAGTGAACCATTTTTAGATGTTTTCTCTTCTTCTTATGACAACACAATGCAAAATAAAAGTAGTATTCAAACCAAAGCTATCGGATGCTCTTTTTACAATTTTTTGCTCGACACCTGGTGGAATTGACAAGAACTAAAGGTACCATAGTCTAGCGTAAGCAATACGATTGGCTGCTATTTGTATGAGCCCGAAACCACATTAACCCGCGCACTGCAGGGGGGTTGATTTCAGCCCCCCCCCCCCTTAGGTTTTTCAAAGATAGCGAAAAAAACTGCCGCAAACAGCGCCGCCGGGTTTTCGCAGACCTGTCAGGACATCAATTGCGCACACTTTGAAGAAGAAAAAATATCCTCGGGCCATCTCAGGTCAGGTCACCAGACCAGGTCAAGTGACCCCACCTCCAAAAATGTTTGAAGTTGTGCCAAAGCCAGAGTTTTCCACCCATCAGTTTGAAACTTACAGGATGTCATGAGGGCATAAGTACCTACAATTCTTTTATCTCGGAATTTTGATATCGGTGACCTAAGGTCAGGTCAATTTCGTAGCCTCCCCATAATCAATCAATGGGGAAATCTACAAATGCTAAGGATATGCATGATATTAGTCCAATTACTTCTGGATCATGTTATTATAGGATATTATTGATGATCCAAGTGTAAGTTTTGTTCAGTGACCCCTATTGGGTCATTTGAGGTCATGCGAGGTCACCATCACTTTTTTGTCAATAACTCCCGACATAATGGAGATAGAGGAGTGAAACAGACATCAATGTGTTTGTCTCGTCGAGACACGTCTTCCCATATGCAACATGTCATACTTGGGTCACCACTTGACCTTGACCTGAGGTCAAATTTTTAAGTTGACTTAAAAAGGTTACAATGTACATGATTCGAAGCGCCTTGATAAGATAAACACAATGGCGTAAACAGTTTTCCGTTATCTTTATTACATAAAAAGTTAATAGCGAAAAACGATTTATCAAAAAAAATCATTTTTTCCCCTTTTTTGACCTCTGGAGCCTCAAATATTGACCTGAGATCAAATTTGAGGACATCTTAGCGATTGCAAATTTCACTGGCTGGCGTTTGCTTTTTTCGGTTTGTTTCTAACTAGCATAGTTTCTGAGATATATGGGAATTTCTGGAGCGATGTCCTAAAACAGGAAAAACTGGAAAATTTGACCTTTGATGAACTCTGCTGACCTCAATTTTGACCTGAACTAAAACGATACTGAAATACTTTCGATAGAACATGTATCAAGCTATCAAATGCCGTTTTCCGCTTCTCGCTACGTAGCGTATTTTTCGAGATCTTAGGGGGGGCGGAAATCAACCCCCCTGCAGTTCGTGTTCGGTGCAAAGCCCCTGCCGTGCGCGGATAGTACTAATTTAGTCGTTTCATACCAAAATAGTGAGCATGCTCCAAATAATTGAAGATGGGACAGCGAAATGTGAACTCAAATACTAAAAAACTAAGTAATGTATATTTGTTCATGAACAGTTCATGCACGTTCGTGAACTGTTCATGAACAGTCATTTTGTCGTGAACAGATGACTTTGATAATACAATTCGTAAACAATCAAATACACAAGCAAACAACATTGTTCATGAACTGTTCACGAACACTTATACAGACAGCAAACCCTGGATTGTATTGTATCCACGTCAATGTAGATACAAAACACGCCGCCGGTCAGACACTGAACACAAACACTAAAATCCTCGACTGTAATCCAACATTGATTAAAAGAATGAACGACTTGTCTCGATCGACCCGACGCAAAAATGACAAACGACATGACACAATGGTACAGCATACGCTTCGCACGTGTGGATAATAATACTAATAGGCACCCACCGGCCAACCCGACGTAGCTAGTAGCTACCAACACATGCTGTTCAACGTGCTGTTCCAGGTCCTGGTCACTCTACAGAGAAAACCGCGTTTCGCGAACTCAGTCCGTACTCGTGGCAGCTGCAGCTGGCCACTCTCAGTCGCTCGAGTACTGCGACTGGACTGTGCAGAGCGAGAGAGGAGTTTCGTCCGCAGAATCTCCGACGCATCTGACGCTGTCAGAAGGCGGCACACTATCGACAGATCATGTTCATCTAGCATGTCGTCGACTCGTCCCCACCCCAGCTCTAGAAGGGTCACGTGTTCTCGTCGGCCTAGGCCGGTCACAAACCGAGCACCGAAGTTGATGGCTTTCTGGACACGCTTCTTTTGCTCCCCCGTACAGCTGTACAGTTGTTCTATAGCCTTGCGTACAGCTACCCCACACACTGATACAGTACCGCACGTGCGGGAAGACGAGTGCTTCCATGAGCATGCGCTTTGTGTCCTTGGGCGCTCTGTAACGCATCCTACCCAGGCCCAAGGCTATAGAACGGGGGGCGCGCAAGTTGTTTGGTAGCCGTGACATCACCATGGCAGTCGAATCCCGCTCCACAGTGTTAAGGCAATGCAAAGAGGCTTGGTAGTTACCCCCTTTTAAATTGTTATCTAAGAGAGATGCATACAAGTATTTATGCTCAATGGGAATCTCGTTTCTTCAAGATTCCTGGAATGGCCTCCGATTTTACCTGAAACACTCAAATCGTTCACAAGTATCGGTCTAGTGGAGGCATGTTCCGCCCACACGTCGCGCCGGAGCGGGGGTCCGCTGTCAGGGGCTTTACACCGCCGCCGCCGCGCCGGCCAGGGGCGTCGCTACCGGGGTCTGGGTGCCCCGGATCCCCCCCCCCCCCCCCCCACTTTTGAGCGAGCGCCGAAGGCGCCCCCTCAAAAAGTGGGTCTGTTCTGGGTTTTGAGAGGGCACCGGAGGCGCCCTCTAAACAAAAAACAAAACAAAAAATCAAACCAAGGAAAAACTAAAAAAAACACTAAAAATGCCCGCCAGCCAGTGGTGAACCGAGTATACGGTGATTCAGGGCATGACCTGATCCTATGGACCCGAGGCGCCCATGCAAAGCTGCCGCCCCTCCGATCAGTGACGGCGCCCCTCCGGCCAGTGACGGCGCCACTTCGGCCAGTGAGGACGCTCCCCCGGCCAGTGACGGCGCTCTTGCGGCCAGTGACGGCGCCCCCGGCCAGTGAGAGCGCCCCCTGCCGTAGACGGCGCGTATACGGCCCGTGACAGCGCCCCTCCGGCCAACGACGGCGCCCCTCCGATCAGTGACGGCGCCCCTCCGGCCAGTGAAGACACCCCTCCGGCCAGTGACGGCGCCCGTCCGGCCAGTGACGGCGCCCCTCCGGCCAGTGACCATGCCCCTCCGGCGAGTGACAGCGCCCCTCCGACCAGTGACAGCGCCCTCCGGCCAGTGACGGCGCCCCTCCGGCTAGTGACGGCGCCCCTCCGACCAGTGACGGCGCCCCTCCGGCCAGTGAAGACACCCCTCCGGCCAGTGACGGCGCCCATCCGGCCAGTGACGGCGCCCCTCCCGCCAGTGACCACGCCCCTACGGCGAGTGACGGCACCCCTCCGAATAGTGACTGCCCCTCTCCGGCCCGTGACGACGCCCCTGGCCAGTGACGGCGCCCCTCCGGCTAGTGACGGGGGGGGGGCTCTCCTTCCGCACGGTGCGGAATCTCCTTCCGCACGGCCCGGAAGGAGAGGCTTGCAAAATTTTCGTCAATATTGCTGGCGCCCATGTCGATCGGGTGGCGCCCCTCACGGCAATGACCTGGTCCTTTGTGAATTTATTCGCACGCCACTGCCGCCAGCATGTGTGTGCGCCCCTGAGGGCCATGAGGCCCCAAGCTCATGCCAATATGCCAATGAGGGCCCAAGCTCATGTGCGCCCCTCTCCCAAAATGTGGCGCCCCCTTCATAACAGGTGTGATGGCGGCAAGATGCCTTCCGAGGGCGGCATGATGCCTACCAAGGGCGGCATAATGCACTCTGAGGGCGGCACAATGCGCTCTGAGAGCGGCAATAAGTTCCGAGGGCGGCATGGTACCTTTCAAGGGCGGCATAATGCACTCTGATGGCGGCAGCAGAATGCCTTCTGAGGGCGGCAAGACGTCTTCTGAGGGCGGGATAATGCGCTCTGAGGGCGGCAAGATGTCTTCCGAAGGCGGCATGATGCCTTCCAAGGGCGGCATAATGCGCTCTGCGGGCGGCAAAATGCTTTCCGAGGGCGGCAAGATGTCTTCCGAGGTCGGCAAGATGTCTTCCGAGGCCTTCCGAGGGCGGCAAGACGTCTTCTGAGGGCGGCATAATGCGCTCTGGGGGCGACAAGATGCCTTTCAACTTCCAAGGACGGCATGGTGCCTTTCGCGGGCGGCAAGATGTCTTTCGAAGGCGGCATGATGCCTTCCAAGGGCGACGAGATACCTTCCGGGGGCGGCATAATGCGTTGTGACTGTGCAGTCGGCGCCCCTGCATGCATCGCGGGGAGGGGGCGCCCCTGCGAGTGCAGGTGTCGCCCCTCAAGTCGTGAACCCCTTTGTATCGGAAATGAGGCCCCTTTTGGTCTGGGGATGACAATCCCAACAGCTGTATCCCCCTCCCGAAATGTGCTTTCTGGTTGTGCGCCTGGGCCGATCCCTTTGATTATTCACCACTGTACCTGCCATGATGCACCGAAGCGATCGGTACCATTCTTATGTCTGTGCGATTTACCGTTTGCAAGTTATTGGCTGATGTTTCCTTTCCTTTCTTGATAAGCTTTCCTTTAATTATTTTATTCATTGTGAATTTTATTTACTACCCAAACCTTCAGTGCTGTGAATATGTGAAGTGACATGCACCGAGTGGTAGTCGATATGATCCGTTAACCCGCGCCCCGCTGGGGTCGACAGCCGAACGCGCCCCGCTGGGGAGTACATTTGACCTCCCCCCTCGTATCTACTGAACTAATGACCACAGCGGGACGCACAAGGCGGAGATCGGAAGCTCTCAAAGAGACGAATATATTGCATACCCGAAATTCTTAAAATAAGGTCAGATGTCAGGGCAGATCAGGTCAAAGGTCAAAATTGAGGAATTTGAGTTTTTGGGCCATACTTTCCATCCAAAGCCTTAGATTGCGACTATTATCGCACAAGGTGCTCTCAACTGTATAATGTAATGCATCTCCCGTATAAGCGAAAGTGAACTTTTAAGCAAAGGTCAAGGTCAATGTCAGGTCACAAAAGGTCACAGGTCTACGAAGTCATGCGACACATGTTGTATGGGTCATTTTACACGTATAATTCGATAGTAGCAGTCATTTTCACAACCTGACCCCATATAATGGCCCTCAGGTCAAGATCGGGCCACAACAAGGAACACATTTGAAATTGATTAATATAAATACATAAGCATATATTGTACACCAGTTGTAATGTTTGTAGCGGAAGCTTTCGAACACTACTGAACTCTTCGTCAGCCTGGTTGGAGCACACAGTTCACACACTCAAAACAATATTTGAAATTATAAATACATAAACACAGTGGATTATTCCTCTAGATCACTAAAAGGCGGATTTGAAAGTCACGACATCCCTAACCCTTCCTTCCTAAACTTCCCAACCACCTATAACTACAAATACCCGTTAACAGACCATGCAAAATTATTAGTATACCAGCCACCATGCCTCTCCTAATCATAACAAATCAAAAGAAAGCTTAACATAAACACGTACAGACGCATACACTGCATACTTTTCATTCGTAATATGTAGGTATACAACATAAAGGTAATTCGTAATACGTACATTTCATTCGTATTCGCAGTAATTCGCTGTGACATTCGTAATATGTATACATATTATACATATTACGTATTACGAATACATATTACGAATGTCACAGCGAATCACTGCGAATACGAATGAAATGTACGTATTACGAATTACCTTTATGTTGTATACCTACATATTACGAATGAAAAGTATGCAGTGTATGCGTCTGTACGTGTTTATGTTAAGCTTTCTTTTGATTTGTTATGATTAGGAGAGGCATGGTGGCTGGTATACTAATAATTTTGCATGGTCTGTTAACGGGTATTTGTAGTTCTAGGTGGTTGGGAAGTTTAGGAAGGAAGGGTTAGGGATGTCGTGACTTTCAAATCCGCCTTTTAGTGATCTAGAGGAATAATCCACTGTGCTTATGTATTTATAACTTCAAATATTGTTTTGAGTGTTTGAACTGTGTACCCCAACCAGGCTGACGAAGAGCACAGTAGTGTTCGAAAGCTTCCGCTACAAACATTACAACTGGTGTACAATATATGTATTTATAAAGTATCGAAATGTCCCAGTTCAATAATTCCATCTGTGTGTTAATCATAAATACATAAGGCATGTATGTACATAAGGCATTCTAGACCAGCTTTGTTTCAGAAATACAGCGGTGGTATTTATTTGTCTGTGTCTAGTCAATAAAAGCAAAACAATGTAACTTGATTAAATGACGTCAGGAGTTACTTATACTTAGGCAGCCATAAGTTAGTCAAAAATAAAGATATTACTGTGAAATTTGGTTTGGGTATCGTCCATAGTTGGTTCGCTAACATATATTCCTGTTTGGTGAATATCTTTAAAAAAAGGATTTCATGGAGAGAAGAAAAAAATGGGGTCAAAACCCAAAATTTCGCAAATCGGAGATAACCATTTTTAGAGAATGTCATTTCCGTTCTTTTGACGTTTTTGTTTTGCAATTTGCATCAAACCTTGATTTTCTACTCATAGTTTTCAAGTTATTGAGAAATTCCGGGAGGGGGTACAATTTACCCCCCCTCCTCTCCAGCGGAGCGCGAGTTAATTAAACTAGTGGCTCATTAGTCAGGAATATGTCCCATGTTGATGTGCAATGCGCAGTCCTTGCATGAGCGTGCCGCTGTGCGGGGTATGTTTGAAATTGTCAAAGCTGTATTTTTTCGATTTAAAACCAACACAAAAATGAATTGCCCGCTGCGTAACATCGACATTTATGTCTTGATTCGTCGATATAATGCGTCTATATGTAATTATAACTCATCGATGCATGTTTCACGACCACTGACCGGGCATTGCAAATGTCTTCCCATCAGCAATAACGATGTTTCGCGACGCTTTGAAGAAGAAAAAAATCTGGCATAAAACCCATCCTCCCAATATGGAAGGATTGGTAGCAAGTTCACTTGCTCTTTTTATGCGAAAGAGGGTCCGCAAAATTAAGCAAGTTAAATCTAGGAAGTTCATGGGATTTGCGCCCCTCTAGGCCGGGGCGCCCCCTCCTCTGGGTATGGCGCGCCCCCTGGCAGTGGACCCCCCCGCCCCCCCCCCCCCCACACACACACACTTTTTAGAAGGTAGCGACGCCTCTGGCGCCGGCCGCAAGTTGGTGAGAACTGCTGCGACGCCTTGCCAGAGACTGTACCGCCGCGGGGCCGGTCGGCCGCCACCGCTGGCTGGCCGGCCCGGCGGCGGCCTGGTGCTTCATAATATCCGGCCTGAATGCAAACTCTGCTACAGCTGACTAATTGTGATGTATCGTTAAAATAGTGTTTATAGACATTTTTCAATAAAATTGATGTACCAATGAACTTTAAATATCATTTTCATTCGAATACACATAAAATTGTATTAAATATATTTCGTTTTCTTTACAGATATATTCCGATGTGATTAAAATATCCTAGTATATAGTTGAAATTCTAGAAGAAAATGAGAACTATTCCAAAAAGTATACCAGAAATAGTTTATGTGGTAACATAGTTAGTTTATTATAGTTTGAACCAGGCGTGGCATAGCCATGGCAGTCGCCAAACTTAAACCTACTCATTGATATAAGTACTCTGTATAGAACAACCCCAGGCCCACCAAGCCCACATAGCGCGATAGCAGCGCTGAACAGCCGCAGAAACGTGTTTCTCCCATGTTAGGTGAGGGTCGATGGTGACGTCCAGGACCTTGACACTGGAAGAAGGCGAGATTTCGTCGCTTCAGAAATGGACTGAAAAGCTGGTGTCCGATTTTTGACGGCTAGATTTCAGGATGATCATTTCGGTTTTGGATGGGTTTATTTTCAGCCTGCTCCGAGTGAACCGTTTGATTGCGACAGAGAGATTGTTTTCCACTCGTGCTTTGAGGGCCTGCATGTTTGATGGTGCTTCAGTGTCCAAGAACTGGGCGTCATCAGCGTACAAGACCAGCCTGCCGTGGGGTAGGTGTTGCGTCAGATCGTTCGTGAATATCCGGAATATATCTCCTTTTGAGAGACGCTCATTCCTCCTATGCAAAATTACATTGTATATTTGAGCTCTTGTCGTCTCATATTAGCATAATTGAAATTCCGAGACCGCACATTCTTAAACGCACCGTCCTGTCTGGTAACCATGATCAATACACCCTCAGATTACGGATACACAATAAGTCTCCATTGGTTAATACAATGAGCCGATGGGACGTGACGCAAAGCCAGACCATGGACTCGGCGCTTAGACCTACGACGAACGCCTCGTTTGCTCAGGCCGCCGCCGTCTCATCATTCTGTTTTGACACTATCCTAGCTGCGTAGACTGTTGCATAGCAGTTATATGGCCATTATATGGCTGGCCTACATGCGACCGGCGGCATCAGGAGTCATACAATTGATGATGCGACAATACATTTAGTCGATATACTCCGTATCTGCAAATACTCGCCAGCCAGTGCGTGCGCTTTGCTCGTGAACTCATGCAGCCGACACCTTGACTCGGTGGAAAGGAACAGCGTCCAAAGCAAATACCATAAACGCAGTCATCATTGGCCAGTCATGCAAAACAAGGCTGCCATGGTTACCAGATTCATTATGAAATACTTATATAACTGTTTGGACTGGGTATTGATGTGATAATCTTGGTTGCTTGGCTGAAGGACACTTGCATAACTAGTGTATGCTAGTTCTGGAACTGGACATCCACGGTGGTAAGATTACGGTAGTTTTTAACGACGGAAAATGGCTGTATGACATCAGTGGCATCGAACACGAACGGTGAGGAATTGTGGAACTATATATGGATTGAGCGTTCCCAACACGCAAGCACGCATCCGCGCCCCGCCCTCTCACTCACTCACTCACTCACTGACTCACTCACTCACTCACTCACTCACCCAGGGACCGTCCAAAAATTATGTTATGCCAGGAGATGGGAGGGAGGGTTGAAAGCTCAGCGTGACCGGGGGTAACAAGGGTATGAGGGTTTCAGCCGCGCTCAGAAACGTCCCCGTTCCCATGGAGATGTCCCGAGAAACGTGGCCCAGGAGAGATCATTCCCTCCCCTCCTGAGGGCAGTAGGCAGTAGCGCTAACCCCGCTGAAAGGTCTGTCACGGGTCAGTCGATTCGAATTAACACAATAGCCCGAGGAAAAAAATGTGACAGACTCGGCGTTTTTTCTTCTTCAAATGTTGGCCGAATTGCGTTTCTCTGTTCCTTTTATTTGAATGTTGATGTTGAATATGTGATAGCCTTTCTCTTAACCCGCGAGTTACTGGGGTATATTTCATAACGTGACTTACTGGGGAGGAGGCTATTTTTGCCCCCCTCCTCGGATCTCCGGAACTACTGAACCGATTGTAAACATTCAAACGGCATTCGATAGCCCTAAGAAATGTACCGAAGGAAACATAATATTGTTGACCTCGGTGTCACCGATGACGTCACAAGTCAGGTCAAGTACAAAATGTTTGACCGTGTCAAAAGGTCTCGATGGATGGAATTGTCGCGCAAAATTGCGATATTAAACGCATAAGCAATCGATAAATCGGTATGATTCGTGGTTCTGATACTTCTAAGTGCCATTCTAAGCTGTTTATAATCTTTGGTCAGGTCCAGGTCATCCGAGGTCATGAGGTCAAAATGCAGATTACGGTCGTTAGGCGTTGTAACACATGTTTATGGTTTTTTTTATCGTCTAGAACGCGACAAATGACCTTAGAACATTGTTTGTTCCATATAAATAGAAGTAAAAAGCAAAAACGGAAATGCATTTTTTATGCATAGTAATGCTGTGAGAAGTGGTCGATTTTTGTCATTTAAAGGTCATAAGTCAGTCATTTTTTGAAGATATCGACTTCAAATTTGGTACACATATTCACCGAACACGTCTGAATAACATATAATCAGGTTTTGTGCTCATTCTGATTTTTTTCTGAACATTTTGTAAAAAAAAATAATGTATTTGGATTTCTCAAAATTGTAATAAAAACTCAACAATCCGAGACTGCAGTTTCATAGCCCAGTCTATTATCAGTAATTTGATTTACGACAATTTAATTTATCTCAAATATTGTATCTTTGACAGCGTTTTCCGCAAACCATTATTTTTCAACAAAAACCGAAGAACATGACGTCACTCTGACGTCATTGTCTGTTGACCTATCATAAGTTCAACTTTTTCCTTCGGCCAATATGTGCAGAATTTATGTAAGGGAAGGTACTGTAAGATTGGTGACGATAATTGTGTTGGTTTAAGAGTTATTGCAAAATAACAAGAGGGGGGGCAACAAATAGCCCCTCAGTGAATCGCGGGTTAAATGGAATGCTTCACCTTTTTGAAAGTTGTCAAATATACGCTGGTTGTAGTCGCAAATATGAAGTAAGTGCTGCTGAAAACGATGGTGATATATTTTTTTCTCAACAAGTCACTGAACTATATACAAATAAAGTTTTGTAATTTGGGATGATGACGTCATTATTGAGCTATAGACCGCCGCTGATTGGCTGACAAAGTGGGATTGGCTGACAAAGTCCCTGTCAGCCAATCAGCGACGGCACTAGCCCAGACCCCATTCTGCAAACTATAAATTAAATTGCTCAAAAACAGCTAAGTTTAGGGGAAAATCACCTCAGTATTTTCAACATTTCAATGACGGCCAAAGATAATGGCTATCGCAGTTCAAAACCAATACAAAGGTGAAACATTATCTTGAATTGTGCTTAATGTCATTGTGTATTCTTCTTCGCTCGTTGTGTCCAATATCCACTATATTTCTTGTCCATTTTGCACTCGTCTTACAGAGTTTAAAGGCCGGGACGGTCAACGTGGGAGGCCATGTGGCGGGTAGCCACCCACTGACTGCACTGTAGACATCCCTTGGTGTAGTAAGTATAACAGAGAATGTGTTCAGGTAACGGCAAACGAATTGAAACAAACAAACGAAACACGTTATTTTCCTAAAGACGTGATATTTAAATGCTATATATTTTATGTTAAATTTCACCTTTCTAAAAGTTGTCAAATATGCGCTGGTTATAGTTGAAAATATGAAGTAAGTGCTGCTGAAAACGATGGTGCCATTTTTTCTCTCGAAAAGTCACTTAACTTTATACAAATTAAGTTTTGAAATGTGGGATGATGACGTTATTATTGAGCTACAGAGAGCTGTAGAGAAAACCTTACGCTGCCAAGTATATGGCACAATCGTTTCAGACAATTGTGGCGAATTAAATACAAACATTGTGGAACTGTGTCTTCTCCCGCACGGAACACAATGACGAGTGCGAGGCATTGCGATAGCTCAATATTTATTCAAAACAACAATCAATCCACTTCAAACAACGCGAAAAAAAACTTCAACTTGGACCACAACCTATCGCGTTGGCCGTTGTTTACATCGTACTCGGTAATCCAGCCAAGGTTCGAGAAATACAGGTCGTCTGACCTCCAGGACCAGTAATCTTGAAGTGGCTGCCCGCCAATCAGCGGCGGCACTACCATAGACCACATTTTGCAAATTCGAAATTCGATTGCTTAAAAACGGATAAGTTTTGGGGAAAATGACCTTAATAGTTTAGACATTTCAATAACGGCCAAAGATAATGGCTATCTCAGTTCAAAACCAATACAAAAGTGAAACATTCCCTTTAAAGGTGTGTATGAGAAAATACCCATGAGGGCGGTGCCTGCCCAAAACGACAATGTTGTGTTCTGATATTTAAATGTAGTGATGAATTACATGTAGTTATAAGTCATAACCGCTTTAGCCTACACGGCTGCCGCTGACGCCTCAACAGGAGACCTCCTTCCCTTCTTCTCTTCTACATGTGGGGCGCTTATTTTCATCGTCATCATTACTGTTGCTTGCTTTCACTCAATGAGCTTATGACATACATCAGTGAATTAACAATAAAATGACAGAGGGTCCATATAGCCACAGCCGTCGGAGTACTCTATGTCCCAAGTATCATCGTTATGTGATTTCATACTTTTGGGAAAGATAAACCTTCCATATTTTAACACTGGTCGACATACGTGAAATATCGAATGACGCTTCATCGGAAATAAAATGACTCTACTTCCTCATCTCTGTACAGTCCAATACTCATACACGATTCAGATACTGATGGTATTGAAGTTCTGAAGGGCTATGTGCTTGCAGCGTTAGTCAAAATTCGTTTTTGCACTAGCTAGTATAGTTCAAAGTTAGTTTTTATATTAACTAATATGGTTTGAAGATATATATCGTGGTTTTGCTCACTTGATTACTTGAGGTTCATAGACATTTGCATGAAACATGATGAGTGATATCGTGTATTGCCAAAATCAACTTCCGTGCGATCCTCGCAGACAAAAATGCACTCGAATGAAGTGCATAAATCTGAAAAAATAATGTAGGGCAATAAAAACAATATTATGATATTTAAGATCACTGCTCATGAGCGCAATCAACCGCGTAAAGACCATTGTTCATGGAAATATATCACCAGGAGCACACGTCACTGCAAGCGGTGCTGGGATTCATCTACTCTGGTCCAGTTCGGTCCGGTTATGTCGGGTTATATCCGGTTCATGTCCAGGGTCGTCGTTCTTCCGCCGTTGATAACTCCCTGTTGGGATATGCAATAATAGGTTAAGCGTGAATAGCTCGTAGACCATATTGTCACACCAGTTTTAACATAATGTCTGATCCCATTATCTACATCCAGATCAACTAACATGCCTCCTGTTAATTTCCTGCATAACACAAATTAAAACATAAGACATGCTGCACAAAGCGTCTCACCGCCACTGTGCTGGGCAGAGCATACCACAGTGACTACATCCAGGTGACTGTTACAATGCTTGTTACACCAGGGGCAAGGCAACTAACCGTGGCGCCATGGGCTTCTGAGTCTTGGACAGGATTCACTAACACTGTTTCTTGCAACGAATACGGAAACACTCTGTCTCTCTGGTGCCCTCTTCGCAGTAGGGATATTTTCCCTTGCATTCCGCATCAGTATCACATTGCTGTTCTGAAAAAGACAATCAAAACCATTTGTGCTGGGTATAGGCTATAATGTGTCGCAGGGGCGTCGCCACCGGGGCCAGCAGGGGCCCGGCCCCCACTCTAAAAAGGGGGGCTGCGCCCCCCCCCCCCCCCGCTACAACCGCGATCCAAACCTTAAAGGCAATAGTTCACCTTCGGAAAATTTATCAGAACACGATTTTATTCGATTTTTTAATACAGTTTTGTTTTCTCCTTTCAAAAATAGTCCTAAATTGCGCCAATGCAGGACAGGTCATAAATTATTAATTGTATGGTGGTCTGCGCATGCTCCATGCAGAGCTGGCTCTTTCAGACGGTACGGTATATCATATATGCGCCGCATTCCTTCGCCAAAAAGTCAAATATCTTCGGCTTGAGTGTCTTCAGCCAAGAAAACTTGCAGATAGGGATTTCTCAACACGGCCTACAAAACTTCTATTTCGATTCAAAACCCCATGTTGAAGTTGAACTATTTCCTTTAAGGTATTTAGGCTAAGAATCTACATTATTTGCAAAATATTTTTGTCATCATTCAAAACGATGCGGGGCAGATGTTTGGGACGACATAAATTGGATACATCCTTGATATAGCCTTGAGGGGCGCCACCCGATCGACAGGGGCGCCACCAATATTGGACCAATATTGGACCACCAATATTGGACACCAAAAAATCGAGACGTGGCTCGATTTTTATTTTAAGAATGGCCTCCGGACTGGAAATTTGTTATGTTTGGGCAGTGTGTAAAATACCTGCATATTATTTGGCTTTGCTTCTGGATTTCCGAGGCGCTGTTTCGACGCTAAACATCTCCCGCGCCGGGTACTGAGGTCATTCTTTAAAAAAATACAACCACGGCTCGATTTTTTTTATAAGAATGGCCTCTGATCATTAAGTACTATTGAGGTATTTCTTTCCCTAAAAATTCACCTGCATATGCAAAGTTACGCTTGCACCAATATTGAAAGTCGGTCAAAATACCGTCTTTTTCGGGTTGGGAAAATCGTTTTGGTTTTCGGTCAGTATAGCTACAATGAAATTGGTATCGGTTTGGTCAAGTTTCAGGAATTGTCTGAAAATTACATCACTAGTGCGTACCATAATGTTGATTGTTGACTGGACAATATGGACTTAAGGGTCCGCCCCCTCCCCCCACTCAAAATTTCGTGGCGACGCGCCTGATGTGTCATGATATTAACCTGCGCCCCGCTGAGGGGGGGGGGGCATAATCTGCACCCTTCTGGATTTTCTCTATAACTTGAAAACTATGATAGATATCGACGTGAAACTTTCAGTACCTTATGTTTGTTACATGAAATTCTACGTCTTTTCACCAAATGTCAGTGACATTTATTCAGGACTTTGGGAGATAATGACGTTTTAATGACGTCATGGCATGCCATTTTTGGTGGAAAAACGACAAATGTTTGAAAAATCGTAGAAAATCGCGTTTTGATGCAAATTGCAAATAAAGAAGGTCGAAAAAAGGAAATCACATTTTCTCCAACTCCTTATCTCTGACTTTTGCAATTTTGGGTTTTCAACTCCAAAAAAATCCAACAACATATTTTTTCGGAAGAATTTCCACAAATCATTTTTTAAAGATATTTTTAAAAAGCGGAAGAATATTAGAGGACCCAAGCATGGACGACACCGAAACAAAATTTCGAAGCAATATCTTTGTTTTTGACTGACTTATGGCTTCCTAAGTATATGTGACTTATGGCTCCCCTGACGTCATTTTTTAAGTTACGTATTTTGGCTTTTAGTGGCCAGACACAGACAAATAAATGCCACCGCTGTATTTCTGAGACAAAGCTGGTCTAGAAACATGCTTTTTTTATTTAGATTAATGAATTTCAAATGTTGTGCTTATTTTGACCTGACCTTGACCTGAGGGCCATTATATGGGGGCCAGGTTGTAAAAATGGCTGCTACTATCGAATTATACGTGTAAAACAACCCTTACAAAATGTGTCACATGGCTTTCGTAGACCTGTGACCTTCTGTGACCTGACCTTGACCTTGACCTTTGCTTACAATTTCACTTTTGATTATACGGGAGATGCATTATACCTTTAAGAGTACTCTGTGCGATACTAGTCGCAATCTAAGGCTTTGGATGTAAAGTATGGCCCAAAAACCCAAATACCTCAATTTTGATATTTGACCTGACCTGACATGTGACCTTCTTTTGAAACTTTCGCGTATGCTTTAGATACGTCTCATGCAGAACTTTCGATTGCCGCCTTCGCGTCTCGCTGCGGTTATTGGTTCGGGAGATAACGATGGGGGGGTGGGGGCAGAATCTGCCCCCCAGCGGGGCGAGTTCGGCTGGAGACCCCAGCGGGGCGCGGGTTAACTTACTGAAAAGAAGCCTGGAAAAAGCAGAAGGTAAGTTTGTTTCTTTATCGAATATCGTCGTCTTCCTTCAAGTATTTTCAAATGGTTATTACCGAGCGGGCGCGAAGCGCCCGTGATGTTTCTCGTCAACTTACTAGACAAATTTACATTTGACCCGGCCCGACCCGGCCCGAACCGGCCCAAACCGGCCATACAGACGCTTTTCGGAAGCTAATAACTTTGCAACCACTGCTCTGATTGAGATGGAGTTTTCGCCATTGGATAGGACCATTAAATACATTTTGATTTTGGTATAGTGCGTTCTGATAGGGGTGGTTCTACAGCGCGTGGCACACGCAAACGTCAAAATGAACTAAAACCATTCGTGATCAAAAATGGCATTATTGATCTAAGCATTCGTTTTTTGTATATACTGAAGCATGCAGCGCTCCGGATGTACTCCCTTTTGGCGGATTCGAGAAAGGAGATCATGAACAATTTAATACAACTTAATTTGTATGCTGGCATGCATGGAGGCCTGGCAATGTTTTTGGAGGACTAAAAGGACTATTTTACCACGTACATATATATATATATATATATATATATATATATATATATATATATATATATATATATATATATATATATATATATATATATATATATATATATACCACTATATACTACCACGTGTGCTCCCGTACCGTTTCATATTTTAAACCTGTTTTAGCTTTACCAGAGCGCACGCGCTCGGTCATTGCCGAAAAATGCGTTTTACTGGTGTATTTATACTTGTTTTATCACGATTATTCACTATTTTCCCTATGGCGCGCGACCCGGCGTCCGACCGCCGAGGCGGGCCCGCGCAGCCGATGAGCGCGTCAGTCCCTACCGCGGACAACAAATATAACTTACCTTCTGTAGGAACTTCCTTCTCACACCATTCGCCCTTTACACACCGACTATAGGAGGAATGGCAGTGTGGATTCCTCTCAGGGCACTCGGCATCCTCATTGCATCTTTCTGGAAACAAACGAAGAAAATATTGCCCGTCACTCCAGCGGTCACATGCGCTGTATTATTACCCAAAATAATAAATAAGGGTAAATGTACATCATTGAATGGATATAAATATATGTACATACATATAACATGTTCAGTTTCACAGAAATGAGTTCCTGGAGATTTTTTCGAAGTTCCTTGAAAAAATATATTTGCGACAGACGCAGCGCAGTTTTTCCTTCAAATTTTGGTCGAATGGTATTTCTTTGTTCCTTTGATTTGAATGTTGAGATTGCATATGTGATATGCCTTTCTCTTGAATGTGCTTAATTTCATTGTGTATTATTTCGCTCGTTGTTTCAAATGACCACTTCATTTATCGTCAATTTCGCACTCGTCTTACACAGTTTATATAGGCCGGGACAGCAGGGGGACACAGGAATGCTGGTCTGAGGGGCTGTGTGTCACACACAGTGGCCAAACAGTGACCAGTACAGCAGGGGGGGGGGGTACAGGTGCTGGTCTGAGGGGCCAGGGCGTCGCCGACGGGGGGTCGGCGGGGAGGGTTCCGCCCCCCCCCCCCCCCCCCCCCACTCTCAGAAGATGAAGGTCGACTCACTACTTTTTGCGGGGGAAATTAACAATTTATAGTAAAAATTGCCTTTGCAGCAGTCCAAATCCAGCTATCGCACATTACAAAAATTGACAATTTCGCGCCGCTTTGCGGCATGACACAAGTTTCGCAATTCCTTATACAAATCTAGAAAATGGGAAAAGGAATTCCATAAAGTGTCTGGCATAGGCTCTCCTTGGCGGTAATTGCTGGCCCCAGGGCCAACTCCCTTCATAAAATATTAACTTTCAAGCGGGCTACATGTTTAGCTAGTCTGCCGAGTCCCGAAAAGGACGCGAACGCAAAGATGAGGACATCGGCACCCGGAAGATGCTCCGGCGATGCCCAACTTGCTGGACCGAAGAGCTAATATTGGGGACCAGGCCAGGACTATCTCTCCAAGCCATCATCTCCCCCCCCCCCCCCCAGGCTCCTCCAGATCCTCAGGGACCACTTATGCGCGGAAAAATCGTTCTGCCTCTTGCTGCTTTCAAACCATTTGCACTGATACCAGTTGTTTGTTACAGTTCGGTACATATGTATACAGTTATTACTTTCATATGTACTATTGCGGTGAATAGGCTGCTCGTTTGAATAAATAACCAACAATATTATAGTTAGCGCCCTACCTACCACTGTGACGTCCCCAAATAGGATCAGAGGCGCCCCCAGCGACAGTTGGAGTGTTATGTGCGACTGCGGTGTGGTGGCTGTGCCGACCTCGCAGCGCCAGCACCGCTCCTGTGCAGCAGAGTCGACCTCAGAGCCGGCGGCGGCACGGCCGGCACAGTTCACCGGGACGCGTCCGACAGCCCCACCAGCCGACACTGCAGCCAGCATGATCGCCAGAGTCGCCATCGTCTGCGTCCTCGTCTGTACGCTGCTCTGCCAGGCAGACGCTCATAATAAGTAATAGTAAATCCGATCATCGTGATTTACTATTCGAGGCTAATGTATATGAAAAACTACCTTCATTTCAATATTTTTCATCATACCGATATGTGCATGCAACCAGGAAAAGGGGATACCTGAGGCTTGGCTCCACTCACGGCCTGGTTCCAATATTAAAATTCGTTTTCCACGACCTAAAATTGTCACGCCGCTTCGCGGCGTCACATCAGTGGCCATCGTCATAACGAAGCCATCGACATCGTCTTTCGTTCGTCGTAACGCTGAATAGAATGAATAGTATGTTTAGCTTCTTATCATCTACAAGGCCCATCGCCTATATTTCTGGGTTTATCAGGCAAACCCGTAAAAAATTCGCGTCGCTTGACAAAGCTAAATAACAAGTATCTACTATAACATGAAAATCCACATTCAAAATGCTGCAAAGGCTTAAATATACGCCAAAAATGCGGTTACATTTTTTTCGTCATTGCAGCCACCCACCACCCCACTCAGAAATTATCGTCGACGCTCCTGTGAGGGTCTGTATTTCACAGTGACCAACATCTGACCACGGAGTGACCACACAGTGACCAACATCTGACCACGGAGTGACCACACAGTGACCAACATCTGACCAGTACAACACGAGGCTACAGGTATCTGTCTAACGCAATGCAAACACAGTGCATTGATATAATGGTTGCATTTCGATCCCCACAGTAGCTGGTTTTCTGTGAGACAAACGGAACAAGTCACACGTTTGACAGTGGCTCCGCGACAAGTTAGCGGTCTTACCATGGGTCTTCTTATTATGAGCGTCTGCCTGGCAGAGCAGCGTACAGACGAGGACGCAGACGATGGCGACTCTGGCGATCATGCTGGCTGCAGTGTCGGCTGGTGGGGCTGTCGGACGCGTCCCGGTGAACTGTGCCCGCCGTGCCGCCGCCGGCTCTGAGGTCGACTCTGCTGCACAGGAGCGGTGCTGGCGCTGCGAGGTCGGCACAGCCACCACACTGCAGTCACACATAACACTCCAACTGTCGCTGGGGGCGCCTCGGCTCCTATTTGGGGACGTCACAGTGGTAGGTAGGGCGCTAACTATAATATTGTTGGTTATTTATTCAAACGAGCAGCCTATTCACCGCAATAGCACTGCGTCCACTGCACAAATTGTGCGCGGGATACTGCTAGCGTTGCCGTAACGCTGGGAGACTAAATGATGTGCTGGGCAGGGCTGCGGAGTCGGAGTCGGAGTCGAAGTCGGAGTCGGAGTCGGAGTCGGTCGGAGTCGGCAGTTTGGGCCGGAGTCGGAGTCCGAGTCGGAGTTGCTAAAATCTTACCGACTCCGGCCCGGAGTCGGATTCGACTTTTTATAAATTGGCGATTACTTTGGTCGGAAGAATAATCGTCGGCCTAGGGACATTAACTTTACACCCCTTTCGAAAGAAAATGAATGGAAAATGAAACCTATAGTTTACTCATCTAGCGGTAGATTTCCGCCTGATGAAGATAGGGCAATAATTTGTACGTCATCTGATGCTAATTTGGGTTTGGGACGCAACGACTCTTATGGTCAAACGGCGCCTATTTTAACGTCATCGTGCTTGGTTTGTCAAGGAGAATCGAATTATACCATGGTGACCAGGATACTTAACCCGCGCCATGCCTGTGCTCGGCGCCACCTTCGCCGTGCCGGAGGGGAGGGGCGTTTCGACGCCCCCATCTAACTCGGCTCCTTTAAAGGAAATAGTTCACCTTCGGGAAAAATTTCAGAACACGATTTTATTATATTTTTTAATACAGTTTCTTTTTTTCTTTTCAAAAATGGTCCTACATCGCGCCAATTCAAGACAGAAGGTCGTAAATTATTAATGTTATGGTGTGCGTTATTGGTCTGCGCATGCTCAGACCAGTGCTGGTACTCTCAGACGGTACGGTATATCATATATGCGCCGCATTCATTCGCCAAAAATTCAAATATCTTCGGCTGGAGAGTCTTTTCAGCCAAGAAAAGTTGCAGATAGGAATTTCTCAACACGGGCTACACAACTGCTATTTCAGTGCAAAACCCCATGTTGAAGGTGAACTATTTCCTTTAAGACGTAGACAAAAGACATCGTTCGAAAGCTCGTCAAAATGCATTTTGAAACTATTTAAACAATTTTTTATCAGGTCAATATTGAGGTCACTAGAGGTCATCAAGAGTCAGATTTTCACATTTTAAGACTTTGCTCCAGATATTCCCGGATAGCACAGGAACTATGATAGTTAAGAATAAACGAGAAAAAAAAACAATGGAAAGCTCTTGAAAAATGCAAACGACAAAATGTCTTCAGATTTTAGCTCAGGTGAACAGTTTAGGCTCCAGGGCTTATCAAATATCAAAAAGGCTATTTTTTAGCAAAATATTTTCCACAAATATCTTTTTACCTAACACAGATAGGGCAATGGTTTTGACACTATCATGTTTGTGTCGTCAAGGTGCTTTGTTTCATATGCATGATGACCAGGTTATGTCATATTCGAAATTTGACCTCAGGTCAAGGTCAAGAGGTGACCCAATTAGGTCAAATTGCACATTGGAAGACGTGCCTTGACGAGACAAACACATTGGTGCCAGTTTAACTTCTCTATCTTAATGTTGTCGAGAGTTATTGGCAAAAACGTGTTGGTGACCTCGGGTGACCTCATCTGACCCTGTAGGGGTCACCGAGCAAAAATTGCAAGTTGCCCTTCGGGCCTACCTGGGCCCCAAGTGACTTGAGGGGGGCAAAATATATGTTGCCCCCCTTCATGGGCATTTGGGGGGCATGGCCCGCAAGCCCCGCAAGATAATTGTTTTGTACCAGATCCATTTAAGCATTCTAGTCCGTAGTTCAACCTATTTAAGCAGGCTTTGTTTGGTTTCTTTCCGAGTTCCATTGAAAATGAAAGTATTGTTCACAATATATGTCTTCAACACGCGCCCTGGAGGGGGGGGGCGAAATCCGCCAACCCCTCCTGTTCTTTTTTGTGTGAAGATCTCCTGATTTTAACGTCGATGTGCATCATTTTTGGTGTACCTGCCTAAAAAATGAACGGCGTCTCGTCTAAAGTAACAAAAATTAAAATCAGCCGAAAACTTCTTGAGTTATGGGCAATCAAAGTAAAAAAATGCCTCCAAAATGACTGCAATAAAATGTTGCTATGCAAATGACCTGAGGTCAAATGCAACTTCTATCATCTCTATTGTATCATTAGACTTTCCAACAAATCATTTCAGCCTATGTTGGGGGTATATACATGCAATCACTGCCTTCCGTAATACTGCCAAGACAAAGAAAGCATAACAAACCAAATTGAGCATGTTTACCTCATTTCACCTCATTTGACCTTGAAGAGATTGACCTAGGGCCCTAAAATTTCACAAAACAAAGTTTCCCACAGAACCTCTCTACCCTTCAAATTGCATTGGGCTTAACTCTCACACCAATGAACGACAAAACGCTTGCTCAACTAGCATGGTCACTTGGACCTAAGGCGTCCGCGCTGCCAAAGGCTGACGAGGTGCTCAATGTACAGATAGTACATTCTTTAGAAGTGTCACTCTCCCAAAAGAAAAGGCTGCCGCCTAAGCCGGTATACTGTGCCCCCTAGCACATTCTGGCTATGTAGGCTGTGCCGCATCACACCTCGGATCGCCCGGCTCGAGCGTGCTAACCACCGCCGCGACACGCCGCGTTAGGTTTATTTATTTTGTAATTATGAAGTGGGCCCGAACATAAGACGTTCATATGGATGGCGCAGGCCCGACCGCCGGTAGGGTCACCGGGGCCGGTGTGAGGGAGGGAGCGGGCGAGCGAGGAGTCGGTGTGTGTGTGAGGCGGTCCCCACAATACAGGCAGCACCGCAGCAAAGAGTTTTCACGGAGCGTGTAAGACGGAACTCAATATTTAGGCTTTAGCTACTGCCAGGTGGTAAATAAAGAGAGAGCGAGAGCGAGAGCGAGAGCGATATATATATATATATATATATATATATATATATATATATATATATATATATATATATATATATATATATATATATATATATATATATATATATATATATATATATATATATATATATATATATATATATATATATATATATATATATATATATATATTATATATATATATATATATATATATATATATATATATATATATATATATATATATATATATATATATATATATATATATATATATATATATATATATATATATATATATATATATATATATATATATATATATATATATATATATATATATATATATATATATATATATATATATATATATATATATATAGATAGATAGATAGATAGATAGATAGATAGATAGATAGATAGATAGATAGATAGATAGATAGATAGATAGATAGATAGATAGATAGATAGATAGATAGATAGATAGATAGATAGATAGATAGATAGATAGATAGATAGATAGATAGATAGATAGATAGATAGATAGATAGATAGATAGATAGATAGATAGATAGATAGATAGATAGATAGATAGATAGATAGATAGATAGATAGATAGATAGATAGATAGATAGATAGATAGATAGATAGATAGATAGATAGATAGATAGATAGATAGATAGATAGATAGATAGATAGATAGATAGATAGATAGATAGATAGATAGATAGATAGATAGATAGATAGATAGATAGATAGATAGATAGATAGATAGATAGATAGATAGATAGATAGATAGATAGATAGATAGATAGATAGATAGATAGATAGATAGATAGATAGATAGATAGATAGATAGATAGATAGATAGATAGATAGATAGATAGATATATA
>JAXIVJ010008982.1:0-53138 GCA_036785665.1 Chirona hameri
ACCTTCCCGATAGAGCTTGTCTAGAGCTATCTAACGCCTTTTTTCGCTTGTCACTAGGTTGCGTGGTTTTCGAGATCTAGGAGGGGGCGGAATCCCCCCCCCCCTCTCTCTGGGCGTGGTATTATCAGAGGCCCTCCAGGGCGCGTGTTAAGATATGACTCTATCGTGTTGTAGAAACCCCTCGTATCACAATGTGGTGCATTTTTTTCCATAAATATAAGCAAACGTATCTAAAGCTTTCTCTAAATAAAGATATAAGGAACATGTTATTTCGTTATTTTGTAGAGATTTTGTAACTTCATCGTACATGTGCACAATCGGCATGTATTTACTGTGTTGTTTCCTTAATCCGCATTGAAGAAGATTCAGGATATTATTTTGATTAACCAGCGCCCCGCTGGAGGTGGCAGAATCTGACCCCCACCCTCCCTGATTTTCTCAATAACTAGAAAACAATGATAGATATTGACGCTGCATCCATTCTACGGCTTATCACAAAATGTAAATGCAAATTGTGGAGTGCTTTGGGAGATAATGACATTTTAATCACGTCATGCCATGCCATTTTTGGTGGAAAACAATAAATGTTTGGCAAATCGTAGAAAATCGAGTTTGAAAGAAAATTGAAAATAAAAAACGGCCGAAAGAAAGCAAAATTACATTATATTGAAAATGGCTATCGTGGATTTGCGAAATTTTACATTTTTGACCTAAAAAATGCATATGTTTTGACCTAAAAAGAAGTCCTCATAAGCTGATATTTTTGTAATTAATTGTTCCTATGTTTCGGAACTTTATATAACAACAATCAAAATAAGAGATAGTTGATTGACAGGCAAGTCTGTGATGATTTATTCGACATCTCAAAATTGAATTGAGAGCGCCCTTGCCAGGCCTGAGATGCCACTGTCGGATCCAAAACGGTCAAAAGTTTGGTTTGGTGCAGATAACAAAAAGTTCTACACGATGAAAAAACTCATCGAATTTCACTATGTGTACATTAAGGACTGAGTTTAAATAATATTGCCCTTATGCAAGGTGTTAAAATTATATTTCATATCAGTAAATGCGTAATTTTCGATCGAATTTTAATCGTTTTGGGGCATGACCCCGACCCCGATTTTGGGGCATGACCCCGATCCCTTCAATGGCCCCGCCTCTGGCTATGGTCCTCGACTGGACCCCGTGCTGGTCTGATAAAGTCCATGCCATGCCCTGATGGGACCTTACGTATTGCCCTACTAACCCGGTTTCTCTTCAATACAATTCTACCTTTCGGCCGGTCCCACTTGAGATGTTATGGGGAGCAAAATCGTGTGGTTTGCCTCCCCAATTGCTTGAGTGGGGGGACATCAGCTCCCTGCCTCCACTTCTACCGCCCCTGGGTTCGATTCACTATACCTAGCCACCTGAACCAAAAGACCCAAACCCAAAACTATGAACTACAGAATTTTCCCGGCTCTGGATCCAGTTAACTTAACCCTCGGCCTACGAGAGCTTTTTTCACCTTCGCCCTACGGGGGGGGGGCTGGCAGGCCCCCTGTTAACTTACAAACCAAGCACCTTAGAGCACTGTGGTAAGAACTAGCGTGTTGCCTGTCATGAGAGGAATCTAACAGTATGTGATTTTTAGGTTTCAGGTCAACGGGTGACCTTCCAGGTCGAGTGAATGACCTTGGATCGACCACGTCCAAAACAGCGATTTTGCTGTCAGAAACCTCAAAATTAGAAATTGATAAATGTAATAAAAAGGCATGTTCCTATGCCAGTTTTGGTCTCAGAAATACAAAAAAAAGGTAATTATTCATTCGTATCTAGTCAACAAAAGTCCAAAAAAGTGATTAACAAAATGACGTCATGAGTTTCTTACACTTCCCATCACTCAGTTTTTTCACTCAGTTTTTCAGTTTATTTTGACTGAGAACCATCACTCAGTCAAAAATAGAGATATTGCTTTGAAATTTGGTTTGAGTGTTTTTCATACTCAGTTCTCTCACAAATATTCCGGTTTTTCTAACATCTTTGAGATTTTGATTTTGTAGTGATTTGTCCCCAAAAAAATAATTATTTTAGGGGTCAAAACACAAATTTTGGAAATCGGAGATCGCCATTTTAAAGAGAATGCCATTTTGTATCTTCGGTGAATTGCGTTTGCAATTTTCTTCAAAACTCTGTTTTGTACGATTTTTGAAATATTTATCGTTTTTCCACCAACTTGACGTCATCAAAACATGATTATCTCCGAAACCACTTGACCAATTTCAATTACATTTTTACAGCATGCGTATAATTGCTGTAAACTCAGCCGCTGATTTCAGTAAGATGCGCGGCATTTGTAAAAGTTATTCAAGAAAAACCTCAGGGGGGGGGCTTCAGCCAGGGGCGGAACTTTATATTTCTTTGGGAGGGCCCGAGCCCCCCCCCCCCCCAATGCTGATCTGAGCCCCCCCCCCAATGGTGCTCCGGGCCCCCCAATTTTTTCCAAAATTTGTGCCCTTCTAAAATTTCAAGGACTACCCGTATAGATTGTTCTGTTTTTAATTTTGCGTATTTCATCATATCAAGATGTGATTCCATCCTGAGGAGTATTCCATCTTAGAAGTATACGAGCATTGCGATTCCATCTGCGACTGCTTTTCGAATATGATATAATGGGTAAGTTGGGTAGCATGGATTCTCTTCTGCTAACAAGTCCGTAGATACAAGGTTCAAGCGTTCAGATTAGCGAATAGCGGAGGTGGAGCATGACGAATTAGCGATCGGAGTGCTCCTATTTAAATGGTGTTCAATGGAATTTGTTATAAATGTATTGTTTGCCTGAAATAAGGCTGATATTTTATGCAGCCTTTTTGGCTCTCTGGTATTGCAATATCCTAAATATCCAACATCCATGCTAAAATAATAGTTTGATCCGGAGGAACATCGAGGGGATCGTGCCATCAAAGGGACAAGGGCATCGGGTATGGGGTCACGTGGCCTTGGGGGCTAGGGGTCCATGGCTCTTCAGAGGTTAACCGAGGTCGGCCTGAGGGGGTCCTTGGTTGACCAAACGAACCCTCGGTCAGCATGAGCGAGCCTCGTTGGGCCTGGAGGGGAGCTTGGTCGATCTGAGGGGGCACTCCGTCGACTTGAGGAGTCCTTCGTCCACCCGAGGGGGGTTCCAGTCGGCCGAAGGAGCCATTGTTTGGCCTGAGGGTTCCCCTGCCGGCCTGATCGGCCTGATGGCCCTCGGTCGGCTTGAGGGAACCTCGGCCGGCTTGAGGGAACCTCGGTCGGCTTGAGGGGCCCTTGGTTGGCCTGAGGGGTGTCCAGTCGGACCTGACCGAGCTCTGCTTCGGCCTGCGGAGGGGGGGGGGGGCTCTGTCGGCCTGGAGGGGTCCTCGGTCGGCCTGGGTGGGAGCTCGGTTGGCATGAGGGGCCCTCGATCGGCTTGAGGGAACCTCGGCCGGCTTGAGGGGGCCCTTGGTCGTCTGAGGAGCTTTTGTTTCGGTCTAAGGGGATCTTGTCGGGCCTGAGAGACCCTTTGTCGGCTTGAGGGTACCTCAGACGGCCTGAGTGGCCTTCGGTATACTGAGGGGACCTCGGTTGGCGTGAGGAGCCCTGAGTGGGCCTAAGGGGCCCTCGGTTGGCCTGAGTGGCTCTCGCTTAGCCTGTGTGGCCCTCGGTATGCCTGAGTGGGCCCTCGGTATGCCTGAGAGGACCTCGGTCGGCGTGAGGGGCCCTCGGTCAGCTTGAGGGGGTCTTCGTTGGTCTGAGGAATCCTCGGTCGGCCTGAGTGGCTCTCGTTCGGTCTGAAGGGACCTCAGCCAGCTTGAAGTTTGTTTTCGGTCTGAGGGTTCCTTGGTCGGCCTGAGGGGCTCTCTGGCGGCCTGAATGGGCCATTGGTCTGGCTGAGGGGGTCCTCTGGCGGCCTCAGGCGTCTCTCGGTCGGCTTGAAGGGCCCTCGGTCGTCTTAGTCGACTTGACAAAAAACTTTTTCGGCCTAAGGTGCCTTCGGTCAGTTTCAGGAGGTGCTTTTACGGCCTGAGGGGCCTTCGGTCTGCTTGATGAGGTCTTCGGTTGGCCTGAGGGGCCTTAGTCGGCCTGATTGACCCTCGGTCAGTCTAAAGGGGTCCCTAGTGTGTCTGTGGGACTCTTCTGTCGGCCTTAGGGGACTCTCGATCGACTTGAGGGTCCCTTGGTCGGCTTGAGGGGGCCCTTGGTCGGCCTGAATGAGAACTCAGTCGGCCTGAGGGGGCCATCGGTCGTCTCGAGTGGCTCTTGCCAGGCCTGAGCGGGCCCCAGACTGGTCTTAGAGGGCCATTGTCTAGGCCGGAAAGAACCCGGGGGTCTGAGAGGGGCCTCAGTTGGTTTGATACAGTGTTTTCCAGGCCTTAGAGCCTTAGGCTCCTTGTCGTTCTGAAATGACCTTTGTCATGCCTGAGAGGGCCCTATGCCTGTCTGAAAGGTCTGTTTACCAGTTTGAAAGGACCCTTAATCGTCCAAGGGGGAGGGGAGGGGGGCGCTTTACCGGCCTGAGAGAGCCCTAAGTCCCTAAGAGAGGACCCTCCGCTTCTTTGAGAGGATCATCGGTCGACCAGAGATGACCACCGTCTGTTCTGAGAGGGCCTTACGCTTGTCTAAGAGGGCTCTGTGCAAGTCTGAGAAAGCTCTCGGCCATTTTGGAGAGTCCTTAAACGGGCTGAGAGAGCCATTGGTCGGTCGGAAGCAGTCTTGCAGACTCGGAGTCGTAATCTGAGTCTATTGAAGTCGATATTTTTTGCCGGAGTCGGAGTAAGTTAAATTTTGCCGACTCCGTCTGGCATGTGACAATTATGTATGAGAACGTGTTTTTCAGATGCATTTTTAAAGGGATATTGCCACCTCCGGAGGATTTCTAAAAAGCAACTTAAGTGAATGGTGGGGATCAACAATCATGTATGCTCAAGCTCAAACTTGCTCCTGCAGCACCTAAAGCAGTGTATCGGCAAAGCATTTTGTATTTATTTCTGACTCCAAAGCGTTGGTTCCAGCTGTGCTCAGTACTAGATTCATGATGGCCGCTCTCATCCAGTTTGGCTGTGGTATTTGCGCCCGCCCCAAGCCCGTACGAATTCGCCGATACTTGACCTTGAAAAGTCTATCTGTGAAAAGTCTATCTATAAAAGTCTATCTGTGAAAAGTCTATCTTAGAAGTATACGAGCATTGCGATTCCATCTGCGACTGCTTTTCGAATATGATATAATGGGTAAGTTGGTAGCATGGATTCTCTTCTGCTAACAAGTCCGTAGATACAAGGTTCAAGCGTTCAGATTAGCGAATAGCGGAGGTGGAGCATGACGAATTAGCGATCGGAGTGCTCTATTTAAATGGTGTTCAATGGAATTTGTTATAAATGTATTGTTTGCCTGAAATAAGGCTGATATTTTATGCAGCCTTTTTGGCTCTCTGGTATTGCAATATCCTAAATATCCAACATCCATGCTAAAATAATAGTTTGATCCGGAGGAACATCGAGGGGATCGTGCCATCAAAGGGACAAGGGCATCGGGTATGGGGTCATCGTGGCCTTGGGGGCTAGGGGTCCATGGCTCTTCCAGGAGGTTAACCGAGGTCGGCCTGAGGGGGTCCTTGGTTGACCAAACGAACCCTCGGTCAGCATGAGCGAGCCTCGTTGGGCCTGGAGGGGAGCTTGGTCGATCTGAGGGGGCACTCCGTCGACTTGAGGGAGTCCTTCGTCCACCCGAGGGGGTTCCAGTCGGCCGAAGGAGCCATTGTTTGGCCTGAGGGTTCCCCTGCCGGCCTGATCGGCCTGATGGCCCTCGGTCGGCTTGAGGGAACCTCGGCCGGCTTGAGGGAACCTCGGTCGGCTTGAGGGGCCCCTTGGTTGGCCTGAGGGGTGTCCAGTCGGACTGACGAGCTCTGCTTCGGCCTGCGGAGGGGGGGGGGGGCTCTGTCGGCCTGGAGGGGTCCTCGGTCGGCCTGGGTGGGAGCTCGGTTGGCATGAGGGGCCCTCGATCGGCTTGAGGGAACCTCGGCCGGCTTGAGGGGGCCCTTGGTCGGTCTGAGGAGCTTTTGTTCGGTCTAAGGGGATCTTTGTCGGCCTGAGAGACCCTTTGTCGGCTTGAGGGTACCTCAGACGGCCTGAGTGGCCTTCGGTATACCTGAGGGGACCTAGGTTGGCGTGAGGAGCCCTGAGTGGGCCTAAGGGGCCCTCGGTTGGCCTGAGTGGCTCTCGCTTAGCCTGTGTGGCCCTCGGTATGCCTGAGTGGGCCCTCGGTATGCCTGAGAGGACCTCGGTCGGCGTGAGGGGCCCTCGGTCAGCTTGAGGGGGCCTTCCGTTGTTCTGAGGAATCCTCGGTCGGCCTGAGTGGCTCTCGTTCGGTCTGAAGGGACCTCAGCCAGCTTGAAGTTTGTTTTCGGTCTGAGGGTTCCTTGGTCGGCCTGAGGGGCTCTCTGGCGGCCTGAATGGGCCATTGGTCTGGCTGAGGGGGTCCTCTGGCGGCCTCAGGCGTCTCTCGGTCGGCTTGAAGGGCCCTCGGTCGTCTTAGTCGACTTGCACTGATAAGGTATAGGTCACAACTCCTACGGTCCCAAAGTCGAGCCATAGCAATTCTTGCTGTTTTATTATGGAAGAGGCTAAGGTTGTTGAAAATATAATTAACCGCATACACTTTTTAATTTTGAAGTGCACTGACGGAATGGTGATGTTGTGTTTGCAACATTCAAAAGAAAATAACAGTCTGCAAAGAAGTGATTATAAATAGTGATGTGGCGACTCCAACTTTACGAATGCTTGGCAAGCATGACTGGTGCAAATGTATTTTTTGATCTAATGGGGGGAGTTTCGCGGGAACCAAATTTTTCAAGTGAAATCGGACACGCTTAATCGACCGATACACACCAAAAACTCCATATTGGCCTGCGAGGCGACGATGTCCCTTTTATTGGCCACCCTGCCCAGGGCTGTAGATGGCGATAATTTAACATTTAACGGCTTCGAAATTGTGTTGCTGTCCTTAAAAAGATGCTATGACCAGTCAATGTTTACCTATCAACTTCAGTTAAGTAATTTGTCAATTTTATGGTCTGAAACAAGGAAATTGGAGAATAAAAAAATCCCTGTATGAAACGGACAAAATAGTTCCACAATTGTAATAATTGTAATAGTTTTATAATACGTATATTATATAATAATTATACACTACATATGCATATATATAGTATTGGACGTTTAGTTTCAACTTGGGCATTCGCCGTTGGGCCCCCCAACCGATTTCATAAAGTTCCACCACTGGCTTCAGCCCCCCCCCCCCGTAGGGTGAGGGTTAATACACGTGAAACGGTGGGTTTATTTTGCCTGCCCTCTTTACTTGCAGTATTTCGTTGACTAGATATTGCCAGTATCGTTACCAAACTTTCAGTACCCCCCTCAGACCAACCGAGGGCCCTCTCCGGCGGCCGTAGGCTCTGAAGTCTGAAAGAGGACCTCTAGATCGACCTAGGGTCCTCTCAGGTCCGACAGAAGCCTTCTCAGACCGACCCGAGGGCTCTCTCAAACGGACCAAGGGACCTCTCAGACCGACATAAGATGCTCTCAGATTTGGAAAATACCGTCTCGGATCATCCGCAGGCTCTCAGACTAGCTAAGGTCCTCCTAGACTGGCCCAGGGCCTCTCAAACCGGCCTATGCAACTATCAGGCTGCCTATAAAATGTCCTCTTACACAAGCCGAGGGCCTTCTTAGGTCGGTCGAGTTCTCTTGTGACCCGTCTGGGACCTCTTTGACCAAGCTCTCAGGTATGTCTGTGAAATGCCTTCTCAGACCGGCCTAGGACATATAACCGGTCACTGAGGGCATAGGACCAAAGGCACTGTAAAAGCCTGACCGAGGCCTCTTTCTGACCAGCTGAAATACCTTATCAAGACCCGCCGATGGCTTCCTTAGCCTTTGACCGTCTGACCACAGGAAGGGCCCACAGTCTCAACCCCCCCCCCCCCCCCCCCCCCCTGTGGCGCCGTCGCTGCCCATTACTTTAATTCGCACCAGACGTGGCACCGCTGCCGTCCATTTAGCCTGAACCGGTGTTTGATGTTACGTTCGACCCAGGCGACGCCCAAAATTAATGAACACGAACAATGATATCGATCACATTAAATCCACAGTCGACAGCTGAACAATGGTTAGCTTCACAGTCTTTTTTCCCATGTTCATGGGTGTTGCAATATCCCGATGCCGCATCATTTGATGGAAATACTAAATATAGTCAAAGGAAGTAGTTATATCGACTTCGACACACATTCATACGACCTTTCCATCATTGTTTGTTCGCCTCTCATCTGAGAAGATAATACTTCACTTTGCTTACATGTCATGTTTGCCATTTCTGTGAAAGCGAGCACACCTTTACCTGTGCTTTTGATATGTACTGTATTGTCGTCACGCTGTATTTTATAATTAACACATCACTATTTACGTATTTATCTCGTCATTTTGTCACGATGAATTGTTCGCCTGTCAGTTGCATCTGCTTCGTTGTATTGATCTCGGTTCAGGTAAAACCATTTGTAACTTCGGTATAGCTTTACGTACTTGTTCAGTTTCACCGTTTCACCAAACAGTACTGTGGTGTGCTTTTATGTATGCCAACTGCTGATAATACCTACCAATTGTAACAATTATATTTGTTTTGTAAATTATAAAAAAATCATGTTTTTTATCATTTGTGTCTAACAAAGAAACTATTTAAAGGGACTGTCCCACTTTTTCAAAGTTGTTTAATCACATTTAATTGTATGTCTACATGTCAGGCGAGGTCAGCTAAACTAGTTCGTGAGCATTTTTTCCGAGAAAAAAATGCTTATCTTGGAAGATATTCAACAAGTTTTAAGCGGAAAGTTGGGTTGGTGACGTCATATATATATTTTTTTAATAACATGGAAATCCTTTGGCTGCCAAATGTACGGCACAATTTTTTGTCGACATCTATTGCGCAGAAAAACATAAACAATTTTATAGCATAAACAATTTCAGTCGTCGGCGTAATTTATAACATACTGTATAGAACAATATACTTAATACTAATACAATACGACGATGACCGATCCCCACAAGGATCACAAGGCCATACAAGAGCCACAACCTAGATTGCGAACCACCCGGTGTCTAGATTGGCTAGCACTATCAACTGGAGTTGTTGCAGCAGTTGGCCGCCAGGGACCGCTAGTGAGCCAGGGTGTTATGACGTCGCAAGCAAATGGTACCACTAAATATTGATTGATTGATTGATGTATAGATAAATAAATAATTAGCGTTAAATATTGAACTGGTACCATTTGCTTACGACGTCATAACACCCTGGCTCACTAGCGGTCCCTGGCGCCCAACTGCGGCATCAACCCCAGCTGATAGTGCTAGCCTCTAGATTGCGAACCACCCGGGGATCGAGAAAGGAAAGACGAAAATATTCCAAGGCTTACTATCATTACCAGTTGGGTAAAGAGAGACGACGCTGTCGGTTTAGAGGCCCTATTCAAAAACACATGGGCCATATTTTTTACAGATGTCAAAATCAAACTCGAATATCATTTTGAATAGATCATTGTGGTTGTTTTAACTGCTACCATACTTAATTTCAATGCCAAGCCATCAAAATGGCTATCTGAACTCAAATATAATGTTAACACGCGCCCTGGAGGGGGGCGAAATCCGCCTACCCCTCCGGTTTTTCGAGGATAGCGTAAAAACGGCAGCGCCGCCGTTTTTTGCACACCTGTTCAGAAATTAACTTCCCACATTATGTAAAATTATTGGCCTCGGGTCATCTTAGGTCAGGTCACCAGACCAGGTCACGTGATGACCACAACTCCAAAACGTTTGCAGTAGTGCCACAGTCACAGTTTTACGCCGATCGGTCCCAATCTTGCAGGACTTTATAAGGTCATAGATACCAACAATTTGTTTATCTCGGATTTATAATATCGGTGACCTACCGTCAGGTCAATTTCGCGACCGCCAACACTGTTTTGTAAATATATATATCGACATAATGAAGATAGAGAAGAGAAAATGATACCAATGTGTTTGTCTCGTCATGACACGTTTCCCAATATGCAACATGACCAACTTGGGTCACCACTTAACCTTGACCTGAGGTCAAATTTTTCAGTTGACCTAACGCAATCACCATCAATATGATTTGAAGCGCCTCAACAAGATAAACGCGATGGTGTAAACACTATTGCTTTATCTTTTTTAGATAAAAAGTTATTTGCGAAAAACAGTTTTGCAAAAAAAAAACTTTTTGACATTTGATGACCTCTGGAGCCTAAACTGTTGACCTGGGCTCAAATCTGAGGACACCTACGTCGATTGCATCTTACAAAGGCTTTCGATTACTATTTTTGTTTGCTGCTAACTATCATAGTTCCCGAGATATTTGGGGGTGTTCGTAGCGAAGTCTTGAAAACTTGAAAATCTGGCCCTTGATGACCTCTGGTGACCTCAATATTGACCTGATAAAAAAAAATGATCGAAATACTTTCGAAAGAGCTTGTTTCGAGCTATCTAACGTCGTTTTCTTCTTGTCGCTACGTTGCGTGGTTTTTTAGATCATAGGGGCGGGAGGGGGGGGGGCGGAATCCCCTTTCCCCTCATGTTTTTCGCATATATCTCCCGAACGGCTTAGATCAGACTCATGCAATTTTGTGAATATTCCTAAAATTGAATTCCGCATATGGCGTCAAAATTTTGCGTTTTTAACCTGAACAGAGGCGGTTCCAGGGCACGTTTTTGGGAGGGTTCTGCGGCGACATTTGACGATAATACGGAAATGCGATCTTCACGGTTTCTTCCTAACTGCCTCAAGTATGAAGGAGTTACATTAGTTTACGGTTAATTAAGTTTAACCCTTGTTTGAGACTTGGCATAATTACGAAATAACAATACAAATGACTTGAGTCTCAATAGTTCGGAAAATAGTCGAAAAAAAGTCGAAAAAAGTCGAAAAAAGTGTCACTATATTTCGGCACAAACCTTCATCCGGTGACTGAGGGCAATTCGCCTGCGAAAACTACAACACACAAAATATCGCGAACGTGATACCTATTTTACAAGTACTTTGAAGTAGCTAATATTACAAGACACACAACCTATCATATAAGACACACATAACGTAACACGTAATGAACAAAACATAATCACAAGTACTGAATAATATGAAACAAAACATCAAAGTCGTATGCCAAGCAAACTTCTCAAGACAATGAATACAATTTGATCCTAAATAAATTTAGATACACCGATGCGAATTCAGGATAAGCTACACTTGGAGGTCCATGTTACGTCAGTGCCAGACTGCTACTAGCTCAAAAGTGGCCAGCTCGCTACATTTTTGTTCATGACAGGTTTGAGGTCTCGAATAAACATGGTTTCCTTTACTTTACGTTCAACATGGCCATGGCACTTACATAATATTAACCAGGACCGAGCTACGAGGACCAACTTGTCCCATCAAACGTGGTGCATGCATTCCCTGTAAGTCCGGCTTTGATCAAACTTGTGCGACCAACAACGCAGTTTATCAAGTCAGCTGCAACCTTTGCCCAGCCACATACGTGGGGGAATGCATACGTGCATACGGGGAATGCATACGTGAATGCATTCATGCATACGTGGGAGAATGTAAGAGAAAGGTTCTTTGACCACCGCCGCGCTGCGTTCAGGAAGGACATCAACAACCCTGTTGGGCTTCACTTTCAATCCCAGCACGGTTATGATGTCATTCCTGAAGTTCCGATAACGGGGAAAATATTATGTAAGTGCCACGGCCATGTTGAACGTAAAGTAAAGGAAACCATGTTTATTCGAGACCTCAAACCTGTCATGAACAAAAATGTAGCGAGCTGGCCACTTTTGAGCTAGTAGCAGTCTGGCACTGACGTAACATGGACCTCCAAGTGTAGTTTATCCTGAATTCGCATCGGTGTATCTAAATTTATTTAGGATCAAATTGTATTAATTGATAGTCTTCAGAAGTTTGCTTGGCATACGACTTTGATGTTTTGTTTCATATTATTCAGTACTTGTGATTATGTTTTGTTCATTACGTGCTACGTTATGTGTGACTTATATGATAGGTTGTGTGTCTTGTAATATTAGCTACTTCAAAGTACTTGTAAAATAGGTATCACGTTCGCGATATTTTGTGTGTTGTAGTTTTCGCAGGCGAATTGCCCTCAGTCACCTGATGAAGGTTTGTGCCGAAATATAGTGACACTTCTTTTCGACTATTTTCCGAACTATTGAGACTCAAGTCATTTGTATTGTTATTAGTTTACGGTGATTGCAACAAGTGCAAATTAATGGACGTTAATGAAATATCATAAACATTGCATGGCAGAGGTGGTTTCAGGGGCTTGCAAAGGGGGTTTCCAGGGAGTATTCAATGCTTGGCGGGAAGCCAATAGAGCGATGTAAATGGCATTTATAGCTATCAAGATGTAAAAGATAGCTTCTCCCTCCATTATTTGCATAATTTATTACATATAGAGTAGCAGGTTCAGGCACATGAAAAAGGGGGTGACTGGCATGGTGATGACGATATGCTAGCGATTACGGCGCAATAGATGGTTAGTTTATAATGATATATGCACATATGAGGCCAGGAGAGGAAATGAAGTCATTTTTGGCAGAGGTGCGCTCAGAAGTGGAAGAAAGGGGGTCATATTATTGCAAGGAAACTAAGATGCATGGGCCTACAATGACATAGCATTCTGCAGTTTTCTGATGAAACATGCACCACAGGGTACTCTACGAACGATTATAAGATAATAGGCGAGCCCAGACAGGGTAAAAACGGGGGTAAGCAATGTGAATTGAAGTTGTCTGTCAAATAGTCACTGTTGACTAGTTTTTAACATAATAGCGGATAGTATACCTATCAAAAGGTCTTACGCCTCCCCAGTTTGGATCCTGGATACGCCTTTGATGAAGTGCAACATGCAAAAAAGAACTATCTACGATCAGTAACTTATTTATAGTGCTGGGTAGCAACTTGCCTGCGGTTAATATTTGTTTGCTATTTTACCTCCCTTGTTCACTGACCTGGTACCGCCTATGGCAAGAAATATGTTTAATAACTGTTTTGTCTAATGTCACAATAACACACCATTTCATTTATATATAAAAAATAACATACAAAATGGTTTTATTACGCATTTACTTCACCCCCATATTGAGTGACTTGCACACACCTATGATTTTTGAATTTTCAAAAGTCACCGCCATATATTAATTTCCAATTAATTATCTATCGATCCTCAGTGGTTGCGTTAAAATCGGTTGATAAAAATGAGAACTGTGTTGGATCACAAATATCTCTAAAATTTGTAGTTTTTCCCCCTGTTGCCCCCTATCAAAAATTTCGTTTTTTTATAAATGTAGATCATATTGAGGGGAATAACATTCCGTTTGATTTTTTCCAATCGGACGGGTAGATATCGAGATCTCCGGGGGGCGGAATCCCCCCCACGCCCTGTTACAAATAGGGGTAGCCAGGACCTTGTTACAAATAGGGTTAAACGTTAACATGATATTTCTTTCTGTTTTTATCAAATAAATTTGGTCCGAACCTTTTGAATGCATGGATTTCCGGTGTCAAGACCCATAGTTAGAAAGTTTTCAAAAATCATTTTAGTGATGTTAGTTAACCCGCACGGCGCTGGGGTCTCCAGCCGAACGCGTTTTTTTTTTAGGTTGGGGAGAGGGGGTCAATTTCACCCATCGTATCTTCCGAACCAATGACAGCAGCGAGACGCTCAAGGCAGCGATCGAAAGCTCTCAATGAGATGAAGCTAATTCATACCGCAAATTCTTAAAATATGGTCACATGTCAGGTCACGGTTAGGTCAAAGGTCAAAACCGAGGTACCAGGTGTTGATGGCCATACTTTCCATTAAAAGCCTTATATTGAAACTATTACCGCACAAAGTGCTCTCAAAGGTATAATGCATCTAACACATTAGCGAAAGTGAAATTGTAAGCAAAGGTCAAGGTCAAGGTCAGGTCACAAAAGATCACTACTGGCAAGAGGTGTACGAAATTCATGCGACACATGTTTTATGGCTTATTTTACACGTAAAATTCAATAGAAGTAGTCATTTTCACAACTTGGCCCCATATTATGGCCCTTAGGTTAAGTACAGGTCACAAAAGGTCAAAATTTGAAATTGATTAATATAAATAAATAAGCCATGTTTCCAGACCAGTTTTGTTAACAAATATAGAGGTGGTATTTATTTGTCAGTATATGGTCACTAAACGCAAAAAAAAACGCAACTTACAAAATGACGTCATGAGTTACTCATACTTAGGGAGCCATGAGCAGGGGCTACACTTTATGGGGCGGCCGCCCCACCAACATTGGTTTTTGCCCCACCAACATTGATTTTGGCCCCACCAACTTTAAAGGAAACTGGAGCCGGTCAATATAATTGCACAAGTAACATCAACTACCTACTTCTGACATCTTCAAAATATGAAACTCATTCAATATGAGGAAGAGCTGCTATTGCTATATGCTTAACAGTTAAAAAAATAAATTAGGTGATGATTTATCATTTAATGCATGTATAACATAAGCACAATATGATACCAGCACCATACACAGAGACGTAGACAAGGGGGCGATAAAATTACACTAGATAAAATTAGATTATCTGACAACCGCCCCCCCCCCCCCCCCCAGGCAACAACATATGGTTGAGGAGCGAAATTTGATTCTACCACCGACGTGTCCCCACCTCCCACTTACCTCCCGATAAAATCCAAAATCGTGGCTACGTGCCTGGCCTTACACCATTTTTATCAGAAATTATATCATGAAACTACAGCAGTTTTACATTTACATTAAGTAAATGACTTCAAATCTGGCAAAGCTTAGTGGAGTCAAACATAAATGGCCTCACCAAACTTCGGTTATTACTTTTCGGTCTTCTGGAGTAGATTTAAATATTTAAAATTACATATGGCCATGAAAAGTGCATTTTGGTTTATTATACTAGACAATTAGCAGCGTTTTGGATTTAGAGCGCTGAGTCACTTGATCTCCCAGGTTAACGCGCTGGTGACGTTCTACCGGGACTCACCGAAGCATCTTAAGGGATTACATTTTGCCCCACCAACTTATTTTGAAAAACTCCACCCAGTCAGTCCAAAATAAAAATATTGCCTTGAAATTCGATTTGGGTATCGCCCATACCTGGTTCTCCAATATATATTCCGTAACATCTTCAAACAAATTTATTTTGTCGAAA
The DNA here is from genome assembly GCA_036785665.1 of Chirona hameri. NCBI lineage: Eukaryota > Metazoa > Arthropoda > Thecostraca > Balanomorpha > Balanidae > Chirona > Chirona hameri. The sequence continues at coordinate 15,296 of JAXIVJ010008982.1, forward strand.
TATTTCCGCAAACAAATCAGTTTGTTTAATTGGGGGGGGGGGGTCAAAAAGCACAAATTTCTAACATCCTAGACTCATTTTGAAGAGTATGTTATTCCCTTCCTTTTGACGTTTTGTATTTGCAATTTGCATCAGCAATTGATTTTCTACGATTTTTCAAACATGTATCGTTTTTCCACCAAAAATGGATGACATGACGTCATTAAAACGTCATTATCTCCCAAAGTACTATGTAAATATAATTGACATTTGCTGAGAAGTCGTAGAATTGATGCCACATATGGTACTAAAAGGTTCATGTCGATATCTATCATAGTGTTCAAGTTAGTGAGAAAATCTGGGAGGGGGGTAAAATTTACCCCCCCCCCCCCCCCCAGCGCCGTGCGGGTTAAAGGAAATAGTTCACCTTCAACATGGGATTTTGAACTGAAATTGCAGTTTTGTAGCCCATGTTGAGAAATCCTTATCTGCAACTTTCTTGGCTGAAAAGCCTCCCCAGCCGAAGATATTTGACTTTTTGGCAAAGGAATGCGGCGCATATATGATATACCGTACCGTCTGAGAGTGCCAGCACTGCATGGAGCATGCGCAGACCAATAACGCACACCATAACATTAATAATTTACGACCTTCTGTCCTGAATTGGCGCGATGTAGGACCAGGTTTGAAAAGAAAAAAGAAACTGTATTAAAAATATATAATAAAATCGTGTTCTGAAAATTTCCCGAATGTGAACTATTTCCTTTAAAGGAAATAGTTCACCTTCAACATGGGATTTTGAACTGAAATAGCAGTTTTGTAGCCCGTGTTGATAAATCCTTATCTGCAACTTGTCTTGGCTGAAAAGACTCTCCAGCCGAAGATATTTGACTTTTTGGCGAAGGAATGCGGCGCATATATGATATACCGTACCGTCTGAGAGTGCCAGCACTGGTCTGAGCATGCGCAGACCAATAACGCACACCATAACATTAATAATTTACGACCTTCTGTCCTGAATTGGCGCGATGTAGGACCATTTTTGAAAAGAAAAAAAGAAACTGTATTAAAAAATATAATAACATCGTGCTCTAAAAAAAAATCCGAAGGTGAACTATTTCCTTTAAGGGACCAACCAAATGACCGTTTTTTAAAGCATTTCAAAAGTGAGGCTTTTCTTTCAAGGCCATGCATTTGCCAGACAGTTGTAGGTGTGTGTGACCCACGCTGCCCAATGTCCAGTGCCCACTGCGCACATTGGTAATCACCGGAATTTACTGCCTAGCATTCAACACATAGGACACGTTCGCAACAAATCGAACACGCTCGCACGTGTATGCAGCACGTTCGCAATTAATGACGTCACCAGTCAGAGTTGGTATTGTATGATTTTACGTGGATATTTCGTGACAGGCAGCTCGCAGTGTTATGCACAGCGGATCGGTAAAGGGCGTTAGGGAACCGGAAGATGCTGACGTGGCATGAGGCATGCACGCAAGGTCGTGATCAATTTAGGGTGTGTCACTAGTCAAGATTCAAAACGGCCCTATGATTTTCCTTTGCTCTGGGAACCCAGAAAAGCGATGATGATGTTCGTTTTCTCCAATTTGCTAAACAAGAGCGGCGCGGAGCACGAGCAGTTTGCTCTATCTCAATACATTGGCGACACCAGCACCGCCCTGGTGGTGGAAGATTGTACTAACATACAAGAATTCATTTTAAGCATCACTGCAGCTCTCCAATTACAACGAGGATCACAGAACAAAGTTTGATGTAATCACGACGCTTTACACAGCAGTTAGTGCAAATAATAATGTATATTTGAAACAAATGCACCCCATTTGGTGCTGGGAAAAGTTGAGGTACCTACCTTCAGTGGCGGATCTAGGTTTCGAGTTTGGGGGGGGGCAAAAATATCGTTCCGTTTAAAAATTGTTGACCGGGGGGGGGGGGGTGGCGTCGGGTCGTCAGCGCAAAAATTCGTTGAGGGGGGGGGGGGGGTGGCGTTGGGTCGTCAGCGCGAAAAGTCGTTGATGGGGGGGGGGGCGGGTCGTCAGCACGAAAGAGTCATTGAGCGGGGGAGAGGGATAAATCACGCCTTCCCGGAGCAAAAATCACAACCTCCCGGAACGGTTTGGGGGGGGGGGGGGGGCAAAAACACGCGTTTTCCTACTGATTTTTTGTTGGAGGGGGAAGGGGAATTAGGGCATTCCAAGATAGATCGACCAAAATACCTCGAAATAACACCCTACATCTCATATTTCGATAAAACTACGTGGTGGGGGTTATCTGGGCTGTAGATTCACGCTGTGAACTTTCCAGCTCCGTCCGACAAATGGTTTTCGAGTTACAGCCTCGGCCAACTTTGTAATGTCAATCAAAGCTCTAATTTCCAGCAGGCAATATCTCCCATCTAAATCATGCGAGTCATATAATGCTATATATCATCAGAATCATCAGTAACAATAGATTATTATGATATAATCATTTTTGGAAAATTATAAATTTTTGGAATTTCAACGCGTGATCTCAGGTTAAATCACGTGATTTTATAATGTGGCCATTTAAAATTCGGAATTTTGTCCATGCCAGAATCGACATCTATACATAAGCCTTCGATGTTTAACAAATTGTGATAGTTTTTCTCTAAATATTTTATTTATATTTGTGTATTTTTACAAATCATGGTCACCAGCACAGCACGTCTTTGGTAATAACTTTGCACGTAATTGTGCTAGAGAGCTCAAACAAACGGCATTATGCTTATCTCGTCGACCTGCTTTCAATGATATATAACATCAGCCTTGTAGTCGCTCTGTGACCTCAAGGTCACGTGACCAGAGGCCGCCCGGGGCAGCCCACGTCAGATCGACCAAACCATAACATCCTACTTCTCGTATTTCGATTGAACTAGGTGTCGGGGGTCATCTGGGCCGTATATTTACGCTGTAAAATTGTAAGCCCCGTCCGTCGAACGGTTTTCGAGTTATAGCCTCAGGCCCAAAGCTTTAATGTCGCCCAAAGCTTTAATTTTCTTCGGGCGATATCTCCCATATACATAATTCGAATTATATAAACCACAGATAAGAGGAGACATGGATTTGACACGAAATTTTCGGCCACTTATTTTAGAGCCGAAATTTGAAACGGAGCTGTTAAAGGAAATAGTTCACCTGGGAAAATGTTTCCCAAACACGATTTGATTATATTTGTTAATACAATTAATTTTTATATTGTCAAAAATGGCCTTATACCGCGCCGATTCAGGACAGAAGGCCGTAAATTATTATTTTTTCTTAAAACTATATGCGTACTCTCTGAGTCAGAGTCCTGACGTCACGCGAATTAAAAAAAATGGTTCAGCCAATCAGATTCGAAAGTAGTCGCTTAAGGATAGACTCGCATTAGAGATGTGCCAACCGGCGGCCGGCGGTTCACTTGCTAGCACCAGCTGTAAGCTGATTGGTTGATGGTATAGCCTCTGCCCGGGCACCACATTCTTTCGCCAGCATCGCATTTCTTCGCCAAAAAATCAAATATATTCGGCTGGAGTCTTTTCAGTCAAGAAAACTTGCAGATAGGGGTTTCCCAACACGGGTTACAAAACTGTTATCTCAGTTTAAAACTTATGTTGAAGGTGAACTATTTCCTTTAACCCGCGCCGTGCCGGTGCTCGGTGCCACCTTCGCCGTGCCGGGGGGGGGGGGGGGGGCGTTTCGACGCCCCCTCCCCCTTCTAACTCGGCTTCTATGAGACGTAGACAAAAACCAAAGACACTGTTCGAAAGCCCGTCGGAATGTATTTTGAAACTATTACAGACAATTTTTTTTCTAAGGTCAATATTGAGGTCACCTGAGGTCATCAAGGGTCAGATTTTAAAGTTTTAGAACTTCGCTCCAGAAATTCCCAGATAGCACAGGAATTGTGATAGCTAGGAACAAACGGAAAACAGCAATGGAAAGCTATTACAAAATTCAATTTACAAGGTGTCCTCAGATTTGAGCTCAGGTAAATATTTTAGGCTCCAGAGCTCATCAAATGTCAAACTAGCTATTTGTTTTTGCAAAACAGGTTTAACAAATATATTTTTACCTAACAAAGATAGGGAAATAATTTTGACGCCATCGTGTTTGTCTCGTCAAGGCGCTTCGTACCGTTTGCATGATGACCAAGTTAAGTCAACCAAAAAATTTGACATCAGGTCAAGGTCAAATGGTAACCCAATTAGGTCATGTTTCACATTGGGAGACGTGCCTCGACGAGACAAACACATTGGTGCCAGTTTCACTTATCTATCTGGATTTTGTCGAGAGCTATTGGCAAATAAGTGTTGGTAACCTCGGGTGACCTCATTTGACCCTCTAGGGGTCATTGAACACAAATTTAACCTGGAACTTCAAGACTTGCCTATGATGACATGATCCAGAAGGAATTGGGCTGATATAATTCGTATCCTCAGAAAAGGAAGCATTTGATTACTTCCCCATTGACTTATAATGGGGAGATCACGACATTGACCCGACCTTAGGTCACCGAAATTTTAAAAAAATCCGAGATAAACGTATTGTATGTACTATTACTCTTATGAAATCCTGTAAGTACGAAATCGATCGGCCAAAAACTGTGGCTGTGGTGCGACCGGAAACATTTTTGGAAGTGGGTCACGTGACCTGGTCTGGGGACCTGACCTGAGATGACCGGAGGTATTTTTTTACATAATGTGCGCAATTGATGCTGAAACAGTTGTGCCAAAAACGGCGGCGCTGCGCGCCGCCATTTTTTCGCTATTCTCGAAAAACCTTAGGGGGTCTAAACGCCCCCCCCCCGGCACGGCGCTGGTTAAGCTGATACACTTTAATGTCTCGGCTCGTGCAAATGCGAGTCCAGCACCGTCGTTCACTGCTGTGCTTAAAATAACAGGCCGAATATTTCGTGTCAAATCCAGGTCTCCTGTTATCTGTGTATAAACCTATGTATCATCAGAATAGTCATTAACCACAAATTAATTTAATGTAATCTTTTTTTGAGAACTCGAATGGAAAAGTGTCGAAATTTTGGCATGTGACCTCAGGTCAGGTCACGTGATTTCGTTATGTTCTCATTTAAAATTCGTGATTTGTCTTAGGGGGAATAGGACCCAGGGTGCATGCCCTTTTAATCAAGTGACAACCTATTCCGCTCAGTGATCAAGATCACGTGATGACATAATTCAATACTTCGCCGATAGAGGCGTCTGTGGATCCTCTAGACAAATTTTATCATCCCTATTTCCAGACTGAGAATGTTATAACAATAGCTAAAAGCGTTTTCCAGAGATAAAAAATGCTCAACTTTGCCAAATAAAGCGAAAATTCCAGCAAATTATCCATTGTATAATCGAGCCAGGTCATTTGGGAAATCAACCTCAAGGTCACGGAGTGACCTGCTGGGGTCATGCTATGCATCATTGAATGCATCTCAACGAGACACATATAATACCGTTGAGTTAAGCGCTCTAGCACGATTGTGTGCAAAGTTATTATCAAAGACGTGCTGGTGATCATGATCTTTCCAAAGAAAAAAACAATATTTATAGGAAAAACCTAGGTCCAATTTTGTCCCCATCCAAGGCCAATGTATCGAAGTCGATTCTGGCAATACAAAAAAAAACCGCGTTTTAAAAGGCCAATTATAAGATCACGTGATCTGAAGTCAAAGATCACATGAAAAAATTCCCAAATTTGCGTGGTTGCGAAAATTTTCTCACATTCATATATTGTTCCTGACGATTCTGATGATATATAGGCTTATATGACTCGCATGATTTAGATGGGAGATATTGCCCTCTGAAAACTAGAGTTTTGCACGACAACAAAGTTGCCAAACTCAAAAACCGTTTGACGGACGGAGCTGACAATTGCATGTGAATCTACGGCCCAGATAACATGGATACAAAAAAACTTCACTGCAACAATAGAGCTGCTAGACATGAAACATATCAGTATGTATTGTCTGAAAATGATTTTTTGTTAATACAAATAACCATTTTACTCAGATTCAAGATGTTTCGGGATTTTCAAGTCGGGATTTATTTTTTTTTGGAGGGGGCAGAAAGATACGTTTGCCCACCGATTTTTTTTTTTGGGGGGGGGGCAATTGCCCATTTTGCCCAACCGTAGATCCGCCACTGCCTACCTTCTTCTATCTCAACAGTGACATCAAATTACCACATAACCCATACTCTAAGCGTGAATATTGGTTATTGGCCAACGCACCGTGCAACTCCACCAATCACCATAATACGCAGAGCAGATTGTTATGAACATATGGATATTGTACAATATATTGAGCATATGAACATTTGGCACATTGGGACATATTATAGTCGTTATGACATAGCAACATCTAATTAATTGCCGATGATGTCTGAACTCATCCATTAATTACCCGTCTGATCACCAAACACTGTTTAGGGAGCAACACTTTCCCAACACTGGCTGCCGTGACGACTCAAAAATTACAGAACACATACGCCAGATTATATATTTGGCAGCGCACCTACTAACCAACCAACGACAGCAAAATAAAACGGTATCATTTAGCAGACAATCAAAAGGATACAAATTACAAACATGCGTATATACGGCGAGGTGCGGGGCGGGGCACAGCGGGGCATGACACTGGTTTGAAATGTGTTTTATTGCATGACTGTTCGCTGGTCGCATCTAACCCCTGCTGGCGGTGGCGGACCCGGCTGCAGATGAGCCTGTGACGCTGCTCCTCGCCAAAAACCACACCAGCAGCCTCCGTCACCACCTTCACCGCGCGCTCCACCGCCACCGTGTGCACCGGGTAGGCCCCGATTTGAAGCGGCGGGGTGACGAGGCTCGTCAGTTTCTCGTCACAGAGCTCAGACATGAGCGACGGCTCCACTCACCAGCTCCGTCGGCTCCACTCACCAGCTCCGTCTCCCAGTCGAACAGCTCGGTGATGCTGGTCGCAGCGTAGTTGATGACCGGGAGTGTGTACGGGCTGATTACTGGCTGGATCTTCCGGCACTGACAGATGACGTATATATCGCACTGGCAGCGATCCGTACATCGCCATTGTCACCACAGAGAACATTTGCCTGATCACATGGCAGATTACTACATACCGTCGTGGTTTTGCATCCGTAGGCACAGCGGCTGGTGCAAGGACCCAGTAACTTCATCTAAAGCTTGCAGCTGCTACGGGTTCTGCCGTCCAAGCTGCAAGACATGATCCGGCCCTTCGTGCAGCGCAGCTCAACGCCTACTGGGCGCAACCGGAGGCGGTGCTGCTGGCTATGGTGGCGCAGGAGGATGGAAATGTCCGTGCCTAGACTGTGAGTGTCATCTCTCAGTGCTGGAAGACGATGATGATGATGATATTTTATTATGGCTTATAATCGCCGCAACTGGTAGGTTATATGGCGCCCATGTGCGGGAAGAAGAACCAGCCAGTAATCAGCCTGTACACACTCCCGGTCAACTACTACGCTGCGACCAGCATCACCGAGCTATTCGACTGGGAGACGGAGCTGGTGAGGGAGGCGCCGCTCATGTCGGAGCTCTGTGACGAAAAGCTGACGAGCCTCGTCACCCCGCCGCTTCAAGTCGGGGCAGGGGCGGATCCAGAAAATCTTCAAGGGGGTCATCAATTGCAGTGGTGCCCCTACCTATACCCAAATCTGAAAACTCAACGGATTTGGTCCACTATATTTTTAGGGTGCCCCTATTTCAGCATTTTTGTTGTTGTAGTTGGCAAAACGTTGGCTATAGGTATTTGCAATATCAGTCGTACCCTTTCTATCATTTAAAGTGCCGCGGATGGTGCTAAAATATATCATTTGTACAGTCAATGGCGGCCCCTGACGGCTGATGCAGAATTGACCGAGAGGGTAGTCGAGGTTCGTGACCAGGAGAGGAGAGGGGGGGATATCCGTTTTTGTTTACTATCAGTAAATTGTATGCATGCAATAGCAGTGTATCATATTGCTTTGTGTCTCAAGCAGACTTCAAAAATGTTCTTGAACTAAAAAAATAGGCAGGATTTTGCGAAGGAAGAGGCTTGAAGAAAATTTATCACAAAGGCTCAACTACAAATGGCATTTACGCAAAATGGACACCCATACAATTGTGCCGCGAAGCGGCGGAAAATTTGAGGTTTTGAGCGGGCTGGAGAACTAATTTTTGCTATTGGAACCAGGATGCAGGATCAAAACGAGGAAATAAGTCTGGAGCAAAAAGTGGGCTCAAAAGACATGTTGCCCACCCCCCTCCTCCCATTTAAAGGAAATAGTTCACCTTGGAAAATTTCCCAAACACGCTTTGATTATATTTTTAATACAATTTCTTTTTATATTGTCAAAAATGACCTTATATCGCGCCGATTCAGGACAGAATGCCGTACATTATTATTGTTTATCACAACTATATGCATACTCTCTGAGTCAGAGTCCTGACATCACGCGAATGAAAACAAAATGGTTCAGCCAATCAGATTCGAAAGAAGTCGCGTAAGGATAGACTCGCATTGGAGATGTACCAACCGGCGGCCGGCGGTTCGCTTGCTAACACCAGCTGCAAGCTGATTGGCTGATGGTATTGCCTCTGCCCGGGCTAGAACCAGTACAACATTCTTTCGCCAGCACCGCATTCCTTCGACAAAAAATCAAATATATTCGGCTGGAGTCTTTTCAGTCAAGAATACTTGCAGATAGGGGTTTCCCAACACGGGCTACAAAACTGCTATCTCAGTTTAAAACTAATGTTGAAGGTGAACTATTTCCTTTAAGGCCAAGTGTGGGGCCATGACCCCATTTACCCCCCCCCCCCCCCCCCTGCGGCCGCCAATGCGTAGGTACAGTCTATATTAGACCCTTTTGTACTGGAAAATAACACTGATTTATTTGCGCCGCGTAGCGGGCCGGAATTTCTTGATTATTTTGTTTTGGTCTGGATAACTATACCCTAAAAAATTCGAAAGGTTCTATAATCTATATATATCCGCCCAAGGGCACCAATGCAGACACTCAATGGGATTCTTCCACCGCAAAGATATAAGGAATTTCGCCGCAGTGGCACAAAAATGTGATATTTTCGACTTTTTAATCACAAAATTATAACAGCAATTGGGTGCAGTTGTTTACCAGTTTCAAATACGTTTCATAGATTTCCAGCCATTAATGACATAAAACACAAAATAAATGGCGGGTCCTACGGGTTCGTTCGCGACAAAAAAAAATGATAGTCAACTAACATCGTGACATTGAGGATTTATCAGGACGCACGTATGTAATATGCGCCGCGAAACGGCGCGTTTTTTGTCTCTTAGTTTTGCACCATTTCGCATAAAATAGGTGGGTTTTCAGTAATTTGATGGGGGCACCAGGGCATTGGTGCCCCACTTCCACATCCTCCTGGATTCAAGGGGGCGCGGTGCCCGGTGCCCCCCTGTTCCACCTCCTATGGAAGCGGATCTCGACTCCCGAGGGCCCTCAGGGCCCGTCGAGTCGGATACGTTGTTTCCTCTGGTATATAGGCACGTTGGTGACCCTTCATAGCCCAAGTGACAGGAGGCATGAAGGGACATTTGCTTTGCATAATTTAGCAATTCTAATTTAGCATCATTTCGTGAGAAAAAAGTTTTCCAGCGACCAATGCGTGTGATTTCATGGCGGCACCAGGCCATTATTTCCCCCTCCTGGATTCAAGGAGGCACGGTTCCCCGGTGCCTCCGCTCGCCCCCACAGTGCCGCCTACCGGCACGGTGGTGTCTCTGGTACACCGGCGCCGTCGTGGCCCTGGTACGCCGGCGCGGTAGTGGCATTGGTACACCGGCGTGGTGGTGCCCCTGGTACACCGGTGCGGTGGTGGGGGCGCCGGGTGGCTCAGTTGGTAGAGCATCTGACTCGGAATCCAAGGGTTCCGGGTTCGAGTCTGGCTACTGGCGCAAGTCATTCGGTTCCCCGCCCCGGAGGGGAGTGTAGAGTCATTCGGTTCCCCGCCCCGGAGGGGAGTGGTTCTCCTCCTCACCCGCGGCGGCATATAGCTATAGGCTGGATAGGGGGTAGGCGAGGGCGACAACTCCCCTCCCCTCCCTCCCCCCCCCCCCAAAGTGCGGTGGTGCCGCTAGTGCACCGGCGCGGTGGTGCCCCTGGTACACCGGCGCGGTGGTGCCCCTGGTACACCGGCGCGGTGGTGCCCCTGGTACACCGGCGCGGTGGTGCCCCTGGTACACCGGCGCGGTGGTGCCCCTGGTACACCGGCGCGGTGGTGCCCTTGGTACACCGGCGCGGTGGTGCCCCTGGTACACCGGCGCGGTGGTGCCCCTGGTACACCGGCGCGGTGGTGCCCCTGGTACACCGGCGCGGTGGTGCCCCTGGTACACCGGCGCGGTGGTGCCCCTGGTACACCGGCGCGGTGGTGCCCCTGGTACACCGGCGCGGTGGTGCCCCTGGTACACCGGCGCGGTGGTGCCCCTGGTACACCGGCGCGGTGGTGCCCCTGGTACACCGGCGCGGTGGTGCCCCTGGTACACCGGCGCGGTGGTGCCCCTGGTACACCGGCGCGGTGGTGCCCCTGGTACACCGGCGCGGTGGTGCCCCTGGTACACCGGCGCGGTGGTGCCCCTGGTACACCGGCGCGGTGGTGCCCTTGGTACACCGGCGCGGTGGTGCCCCTGGTTCACCGGCGCGGTGGTGCCCCTGGTACACCGGCGCGGTGGTGCCCTTGGTACACCGGCGCGGTGGTGCCCCTGGTTCACCGGCGCGGTGGTGCCCCTGGTACACCGGCGCGGTGGTGCCCCTGGTACACCGGCGCGGTGGTGCCCCTGGTACACCGGCGCGGTGGTGCCCCTGGTACACCGGCGCGGTGGTGCCCCTGGTACACCGGCGCGGTGGTGCCCCTGGTACACCGGCGCGGTGGTGCCCTTGGTACACCGGCGCGGTGGTGCCCTTGGTTCACCGGCGCGGTGGTGCCCCTGGTACACCGGCGCGGTGGTGCCCTTGGTTCAAAGAACACTGCAAATGATGCGCGCCGCATAGCGGCGTAGCATTTTTTGCTTTACTTGGGATGTTGTTGTTGAATTTTTTGCTTTATTTGGGAATTTTGTGCTTTATTTTGGATTTTTTGTTAATTTTTTCTTTATTTTTTCTTTATTTTGGGGTTTTGGTGGTGTCCGGGCGCGGTGGTGCCCCTGGTGCCCCCGGCGCGGTGGTGCCCCTTCACGGCCCAAGGGGGGGGGGGGGGGGGGGTCATGACCCCTGTGACCCCCCCTCCCCCTGGATCCGCCACTGAGTCGGGGCCTACCCGGTGCACACGGTGGCGGTGGAGCGCGCGGTGAAGGTGGTGACGGGGGCTGCTGGTGCAATTTTAGGTGAGTAGCAGCGTCACGGGCTTATCTGCAGCCGGCTCCGTCACCGCCAGCAGGGGTTAGATGCGACCAGCAAACAGTCATGATAAAAAACATGCAAAACCAGTGACATGCCCCGCTGTGCCCTGCCCCGCACGCCGCCGTATATACGCATGTTTATAATACGTATCCTTCTAATGTTTGTCCGCTAAATGATACAGCTATATTTTTCTATCGTTGGTTCGTTGGTAGGTGAGCTGCTAAATTTCACATCTGGCGTATGTGTTCTGTAATGTTTTAGTTGTCACGGCAGCCAGTGTTGGGAAGGTGTTGCTCCCTAAACAGTGTGTGGTGATCTGATTTGGGTAATTAATGGATGAGTTAAGACATCATCGGCAATTAATTAAATGTTGCTGTGTCAGACTATGATATTTCCTAAAGTCACAAATGTTCATATGCTCAATATATTGTACAATATCCATATGTTCATAACAATCTGCTCTGCGTATTATGGTGATTGGTGGAGTTGCACGGTGCGTTGGCCAATAACCAATATTCACGCTTAGAGTATGGGTTATGTGATATGTCACTGAGCGATAGAAGGTACCTCAAATTTCCCCCGCACCAAATGGGGTGCATTTGTTTCAAATATACATTATTATTTGCACTAACTGCCGTGTAAAGCTTCGTGATTATATCAGACGTTGTTCTATGATCCTCGTTGCAATTGGAGAGCCGCAGTGATGCTGAGAGTGAATGGTTGTACGTTAGTACAATCTTCCACCACCAGGGCAGCGCTGGTGTCGCTAATGTATTGAGATAGGGCGAGCTTCTCGTGCTCCGCGCCGCTCTTGTTTAGCGAGTTGGAGAAAACGAACATCAGCATCGTTTTGCTGGGGCCTCAGAGCAAAGGAAAATCACAGGGCCGTTTTGCTCCTTGGAAATTGATATAAATATGACACACCCTAGACCTTATGACCACCCTAGATGATCATGGTCGCAGACAGCGTGATAGATAATAAGCCGGTGTGTACAGATAGGTACTAGCTTCATCACAAGTGCGGTAATATCGAACCACAAAACCGACGGCCTCGGGCGACTGCAAAATTAATTTAAATTTAAAACTTTGTAAATGGCACCAGCTTCAGTGTACAGTGCACGGTTGTGTGTACTTGCATTAAACAGCAGTTTCAAAGTTACATTAAATAGGCCCGTCACGTTTGTTTTTATCGGAAGACCGAAACTGTATCATCCGCCACGCAACACGGTCTTAACTGCCGCGCGGGTCGCGGGACGCTGTTCTTCAGATATTGTCAAAAGTGCTTTTAAAGGGAATAGTTCATCTTTAAAGGGAAATAATGACCTTTTCCCACAAAAATGGAGTTAGCACTTGAAATCGCCAGACGAGACCAAAATATATTGTAAATTCATCACATTTTGCATGAAAACTTTCCTACCGAAAGATATTTCAAGTTATAGTTGATAAGCGTTCCACACTTTTAACGACCGGTACTTGCAAGTACTTTTGGTCCTCATCAAACTGCGGGCTTTTCCCGTATTGCTTTTTTTACGCAATGGAGTGGAAAATATATTGTGCGTTCTGCTTGTTATGATTATATGCCCGGCGATCCTCTAAAACTAACAGCGATTGGAAAAAGTGGCAATAAATCGGAAGCTCATCGATGCACATCAACGACGGCATAGTTAGTGGTTGCGACCCTCAATTTGTGAAAATCGCTTCATTTGTTTTCAACATTAGGAGTTTTGTATAATTTGTATGTGGCTGTATATAACACTATGCTTTATATTATCATGAAAAATAATAATTTTTCCCCAAAAACTAACAAACAATAACACAAAACTGGCAATTAAATCGGAAGCTCATCGATGCACATCGACGGCGACCTATTTAGCGTGGGCGATTTGTTTACAAAGTCATTGTCATGCTTCTCGGCGCACTTAACCATTTGTGGCGAGCTGTTCCTGAGTATATGCTGAGAAGCGGAGCGCTGTTCGAACGCACGCTAGTAGTGCTAGTAGCGCTTTCGTTCTCCATGGCAACCAGGTGTGAGCCAATGAAAAGCCAGAACGTATTCCCTTTCTGGCTTTTGATTGGCTGACGCCTAGTTGCCATGGAGAACGAAAGCGCTACTAGCGTGTGTCCGAGCAGCGCTCGGGTATCGTCAAAGGCTATCACCCCATATTCCCGTTTAGTATACCCAAGCTGCTTCGTTAATGACGTCACTGGTGCCATTCTTGTGTAGCATTGCAAAATATATCTGATTTTGAGTTGAAAGCTAATTAAGGACTTATTCAAAGTATTTGGTTTAAGTTTGAATTTTCTTGTTAATCATTATTAAAGGTATTTCATCACTGTATTTCATAGTAGTTGACACTTCAGAAACTTATGACGTAATAATATTGCATCCAATATGCATTTCCCTCGCTTTTTGCTACTGTGGCGCAGTGCCGAGTGCTTTGCGAATACTTGCTTGCCTGGAGTTCAAATCATTCCGCCCTTATTTCGTTCGAGTTGGCATAGTTTGCATGTTGTTGTTATTCATGACTTATACTGATAGTCAGTCATGCATCACGGATGCTTCACGGATTGCAATTCACGGATCAGTTTGATCGGAAACATCACAGAGCCTCCAAAAATGCCGCACTCGATGTAAACAATAGTAGGGAAGGAGGAATTTGTCAATGACCTTCATGAAGTACACAAGGTACTTGTTTTGCTTTTTTTTCTATAAACTTACAACTTTGAATTTGGGAATCATTTTATTTAATTCTTAAATTTGAATAAAATCATTTTAAAACCATAACGGTAGTCTAAGAAATTGTTGCTAACAAAATCAAAAGGTCATTATCTCCCTTTAACATAAGTTTTTAACTGAGATAGCCAGATTGTTGGGCGTACTGAGACGTCTCCAAATCTGGAGTTTTTCCTTCCAAAGCGACATAGTTGCTAAGTTTCAACGCAAAAACCGTTGGGTATATTTGGTTGTATTTTAAAGGGACAAATCCCGTGACGTATCGCATACGTCATCGCTACTCCACTACAGAGGCGTAGGAACTATGTTCAAGTTGGGGGGGGGGGGGGGGCAGGAGGCATTCTGAAGTAGATTCTTTCCATGCAACGCCCATAGGCATAATGTTAAAATAAAAAATGTTGGGGGGGGGCGGCGTCCACCCCTGCCCCCCCCCCCCCCCCTGTTCCTACGCCTATGCTCCACTATGATTTCTACCGCACTCCGTTTTCGCTATCTGAACCGACCGCCACCGAAACGTATCATGTATTTGGCAACGGAATTGCAAGGGAGGCTCGTTCCTAGTCGGGCGCGCGTAGCCATTGGTTCAAAATCCGTTTCACGAAGCTGATTTGTCTAGATTGTGCTATCGCCGCTGTTGTGGTCCAAGGCAAACACGACAAATCTGAAACATCATATGACTTCAGGTTTGAAAGGGAATAGTCGACCTTGGATCTGGTATAAACCAATATGGTGTAAACTAGCCATCTGGTTTAAAGGGAAAAGTCCCCCTTAACATGGGGTTAACACTTGCAGCACCTAATGCCGCATCAATTATACGTTTTCTCACCAAAATGTAATGTAATTGGTGTAACTCTTTTGGAGAAAATGACGTTTTAATGACGTAATGTCATGCCATTTTTTGTGAAAAAACGATAAATGTTTGAAAAATCGTAGAAAATCAAGTTATAACGAAAATTGCAAATACAAAACATCAAAAGAAAGGAAATGATATTTCTTCAAAATGACCATCTTCAATTGGAAAAAACGTGTTTTTCGGAGAAATTTCCACAAAATAATGTGTCCAAAAATTTTTCCGGTCGCACCACAGACACAGTTTTTGGCCGATCGATTTCGTACTTACAGGATTTCATAAGAGCAATAGTACCTACAATAGGTTTACCTCGGATTTGTTTTATATCGGTGACCTAAGGTCGGGTCCATTTCGTGACCTCCCCATTATAAGTCAACGGGGAAATAATCAAATGCTTCCTATTCTAAGGATACGAATTATATCAGCCCAATTCCTTCTAGATCATGTTATCATAGGCCATTCTTGAAGTTCCGGGTTTAATTTTTGTTCAGTGACCCCTACAGGGTCAGATGAGGTCACCCGAGGTCACCAACTCTTTTTTGCCCATAACTCTCGACAAAATTGAGATAGAGAAGTGAAACTGTCACCAATGTGTTTGTCTCGTCGAGGTACGTCTCCCAATTTGCAGCATTACATAATTGGGTCACCACTTGACCTTGACCTGAGGTCAATTTATTTAAGTTGACCTAACCTGGTCATCATGCATATGATACGAAGAGCCGTGATGAGACAAACACGATGTCGTCAAAGTTATTGCCCTGTCTTTGTTAGGTAAAAAGATATTTGTGAAAACTGTTTGGCTAAAAAAATGCCTTTTTGACATTTGATGAGCTCTGGAGCCTAAAGTATTCACCTGAGCTCAAATCTGAGGACACATTGCGATTGCATTTTTGCAAGAACTTTCCATTGCTTTTTTGCGTTTGTACCTAGCTATCATAGTTCCTGTGCTATCTGGGAATGTCTGGAGCGAAGTCCTAACACTTGAAAATCTGACCCTTGATGACCTCAATATTGACCTGAAAAAAAATCTGAAATAGTAAAAAATGCATTCTGGCGAGCTTTCGAACGGTGTTTTTGGTTTTTGTCTACGTTCCATAGGAACCGAGTTAGAGTGGGGCGTCGAAACGCCGCCCCCCCCCCCCCCCCGGCACGGCGAAGGTGGCGCCGAGCACCGGCACGGCGCGGGTTAAAGATATTGAAAACACCGGCATATATATTTGAGAACCAAGTATTGACGATACCATAGCCAAATTTGAAAGCAATATCTTTATTTTTGACTGACTTATGGGTCCCTAAGTATGAGTAACTGAAGACATTATTTTTTTAAGTTGCGTTTTTTGGCTTTTACTGACCAGACACTGACCAATAAATGCCACTACTGTATTTCTAAGACAAAACTGGTCTAGAAACATGCCTTCTTATTTAGATTAATCAATTAAAAATTTTGTCTTTATGTTACCTGATTTTGACCGGAACTCCACCTAAGGGTCATGATATGGGGTCAGGTTGTGAAAATGGCTACTACTGTCGAATTATTCGTGTAAAATAACCTCTAAAACATGTGTCGCATGACTTCCGTAGACCTCTTGCCAATAGTGACCTTTTGTGACCAGACCTTGACCTTTGCTTACAATTTCACTTTCGCTTGTGCGGGAGATGCATTATACATTTGAGAGCACTTTGTGCGGTAAAAGTCGTAATATAAGACTTTGAATGGAATGTATGGCCATCAACTCAAATACTTCGATGTTGACCTGACCGTGACCTGACATGTGACCTTATTTTAAGAATGTCGGGTATGCATTAGATTCGTTTCATTGAGAGCTTACGGTGGCCGACTTGTGCGTCTCGCTGCGGTCATTGGTTCGGAAGATACGAGGGGGTAAAATTGATCCCCCCAGCGGGGCGCGTTCGGCTGGAGACCCCAGCGGGGCGCGGGTTGAGATGGATGCAAAGTTAAAAGCCACACATCCACGCTAAAAAGTAGAGACAGTGTGAAAACAGGAAAGAAGGGTGGCATGAAACAGCCCATTCCGCCGGCCTACATGCTTGTAAACTGTTTCAGTACGGAATCATTACTGCGGCGATACTGGCGAGAGTTTCGCGTTTCCGTTCTGTGCAGTCGCTAGATCCTGCTTCGGACTTCTTCGTGTACGGGCCACGGGAACTCCGGTCAGCAGCAGATAGAATGATACAACAATAGTCAATTTTCAGGGTTGCTGCCCTTCAGCCTCAGTTATCAATTCGTCTCTTCTGCATTAACTATCAACCCTATTCCAGGCAAACAGTATATTTACAACAAATTTTATTTGACACCATTTAAATAGAGCACCCCGATGGCTAATTGGTGGCGATGGCTAAGAAAAAGATGGCGATGGCTAAAAAGTGAATGTTCCCCTCCGCTATTCACTGGCCCGAACGCGTGAACCTTGTATCTACGGACTTGTTAGCAGAAGACAATCCTTGTTACCAACTTATCCATTATATCATAATCGAAAAAGCAGTCGCAGATGGAATCACAATGCTCGTATACTTATAAGATGGAATAGGTACTCCTAAGATGGAATCACATATTGATGTAATGAAATACGCAAAATTCAAAACAGAACAATCTGTACGAGTAGCCCTTGAAATGTTGGAAGGGCACAATTTTTAAAACATTGGGGGGCTTAGAGCACCATTTGGGGATCAGCTCAGCATGGGGGGGGGGCGGGCCCTCCCAGAGAGATATAAAGTGCCGGCCCTGCTACAGCTACAGCATTAAGTTAATGCGTTCAAATCTGACAAACCTTTGTGGAGACTGGAGTCAATCATAAATGGTGTCACTAAACTTTGGTTATCCCCAACACACCTTTGACTAAACACGAGAATGTCAAAGAGCACATGGAGTTTTAGAAAGTAACAATTATGTGGCCTTATCTTTTTCCAGCACCATCATAAACCTTCATAATAGTGGATGCGACTTGGGTTGATAGGTGGATGCACACTCAGTTAGTCGGCAAATACCATGAGCACCAATGAATGAGACATTTCTTATTCAATTGGGAAAAAGCTTATCAAAATGTAAATTTTCAGAAAAACATCTGTATTGCATGCAAGCGAAATACGAATTTAATGCAATGCAAACCAGAAATCAAAGATCCAATGACCAATACTCAAACATGTTGGCCAAGAAACCATTATAAGATAGCCATAGGTATGCCTATCCTAAGATATTGAGGAAGCGCAAATAAATATTTAAAGGATACCTATACTCTTTTCATCTACCAGCCGTCAGCAAAAGTTTCAGTTCGCCGATTTTGTATCTGAGTCGATTCCACAAAAACCTCAAGATATTTCACTTAATAATAGACATTAGACAAATCTAAGACAATATTTTTAACGAAAAATCAAGCAATGGCGAATGGCAACATTTTATTGTAATTTTAAATGTTCTTTTCATTATTAAAATCGCAGTTTTCAAGACAAAGCTATTTATAAAAAGGCATTCACAAGTCTTTTTTAGTTGAGACAAATGCTGCGTGAATGTTTCGTAAAATTGTTTCTACTGGCCGCTTGCATATATTTACATACCGAGATCAGAAATGGTTCCACAAACTTCAGTTCTCCAGCCTTTGTAAGCTTGGTTTATATGAAGACTAAGGCCAGGTGATGAGGTCTTTGATTATACCTTTTGCCTTTGCTCATGCTTTGCTAATCAAAATGCCAAATTATTTATCAGAGTTGTGTTGTTAGTTGTACCTACTTCAAAGTTCAAGTAAGATTGTGCCCAATATTTCTTTGTTTAAAATTATGTAACGATTTCATATTTAGTGTACACTATACATATTCACTGGTAGTGACTTCTGATGTTGCATAGCATGTAGATTGCATGTATTGAATCACAAAGTATCCCTTATATGCTCTGTTGTAAGATGAGTGCATACCAATCATTTTTCATATTTTGACATGACCTTCCTGAAGATATCTATTATACCTACCCAAGGAGGCAGAAGCTATCTTCAGCAAGGACCTGTTTCCATGCCTGGGTGTCTGGTATGCTGATGTTATGCTGTTGAGGCTGCTATCCTTCCTGATCAGAGATATGCCTCTCATTGGTGTAAGGTTCAGTGGCTTTCTGTCCTTTTCCTGTCTTGGTAATGTTTTGTGGAGTGGAAGGCATTGTGGTTTCAAATAACTTGAAAATGAGATTTGTTGGCGATATGCCCTCTGCTATTCCTTCCTGAAATTAGGAAGTGTAAAAATGGACAGTGTGCAGAAATGGCCTCGTTTATATGTTGATTGTAGTGTTTTGGAGTATATTTAAATATTTAAAATGACCTATGTCCATGAAAGGGTATTTTGGTTTATTGTAACAGACAACTAGCAGCTTTTTGGAGTTAGCGCGCTGAGTCACTCGATCTCCCAGGTTAACGCGCTGGTGACGTTCTACCGGGACTCACCGAAGTGTCTTAACGGATTTAATTTTGACCCATCAACTTATTTGGAAAAACTCCACCCATGGTGGCGTCACCACGGTTTCGGAACCTTTACGCGGGCACATCATGTCATCAAACACCTGCCCCCCCCCCCCCCCACCCCTCCCCCAGGTATTCGATGACATCGTCTTAGGACGTCTTATCTCTGGCATTGGTGTCTTGCGGTAGTTATATGTACACATGCTCTGACCTGGGGCGGACTCCCATCTATGAAATTCTTAGGAAGATTCCTAAGTTTTTTCTCTTAAGAATTTTCTTAAATCGGTATTACCATCTCTCGAGTAAGTAGCCGAAATTCTGACTCGCGTGATGTGCCAGCATCGATTCGCCGCCGCTTCCGACCCGCGTGCCGCACGCACATGGGCAAAGCCAAGCCGCGCAGGCTGGCCGCCGGGTTGGGCCGGATTGGACAAGTCCATTGCGGCCAATAGCGTCACACGCCACAGA
The DNA here is from genome assembly GCA_036785665.1 of Chirona hameri. Lineage (NCBI taxonomy): Eukaryota > Metazoa > Arthropoda > Thecostraca > Balanomorpha > Balanidae > Chirona > Chirona hameri. The sequence goes on from JAXIVJ010008982.1 coordinate 35,179, forward strand.
ATGTTTCTGAACCATTCTGAAGTTTTTAGAAGTTTCAGTCGGTGGAGATCTGGCAACACAACTGACCTATCAATGCTTATCTTCCTAATTGCCACCAAACCAACCGCAATTTTGTCAGCATATTATATTCTTACCAACATATTACAAAATTATGAGGGACATTTCAAGCCAAAAATCGCATGTAAAAGTTGTGTAGTTAAGGAATGGATCATCGCACTAAGACTTCGATACCAAAACTTGTGAAAACTTGTGAAAACTTTTCAGAATCTTTCAGCGCAATAGTCCTTTGTGAAAACGGCTATTAATTAATTTCATATGCCGCGAAATATGTTCATATATGATATGCAAGGGCGCCGCCACTTTCTGCAAGTGAGGGGGACGGAGGCATTCTTGAGTCGATTATTTCCATGCAACGCCCATACGCCTATAGACGTAATGTTAAAATCCGAAAATGAAAACGCGTCCTCCCCCCCCCCCTCCCCTCCCTCCCACACACACAACACACACACACTTCCGACGCCCATGAAAATATGTCATGAAATGGCCACTAGTGCAAGCAGCAAAGGAAACTAGGCGTCTTGTCTTCGATAGGTTTGCCACTGCGGTCAATACCTTGTCTTGCCCCGCAACACCATGCGACGGCGCATGGTGCTCGCTGAATTGTCGTCGCTGGCGGATTCGTCACGACACCAGTTGCGTGACCTGTAATTATTGGAAGTGAGCTGGAGGGGCTGAACTTGTGGCCCGTCACCTGAATGTCGTGCTGATGAGCAGCGTAGATAGCGTCTGGTTCGGTTGTACTGCTGGTGCCGCCGGCATGTCGTGACACCAAACCATCCATGACAAATACGTCATGGCGTGGTAATGGACACTGTAAGTCGCATATTTGGATATTCAATAGTTATTTTGCAATGCGGTAGATGCTGAAATAATTATGCATGGCCGAAATAAATGGCTGTTATGATAGATGCTGAAATAATTATCTTTGGTTAAAGTAAAGTGATCTAAAATCCATTGTTTTACTAATTATGTTTCAATACGGCGCAGCGCAGTTGAGCGCCATCACATGGCACTGGTGCTGTTTGTTGACGTCCGCTGCTGTGAGGTGCCCTTGGCGTTCGCCCCGGCTCCGCGGCGATACCTCCGGAGACTGGAGCCGTCACCGGAGAGTGGAGACCGGGGCCTGTCGTGCCGTGGCCGGTGTTCGCGTGAGACCGATACCGTCCGTCCTGTCTGCCCGCAGTACCCGACGTCGCGCCCGGCCAGTCCAGAACGACCGGTGCCACTCACGGGCATGATACAAAAGTGGCGCAACGCCGTACATCACGACCGCGGCAAGCCCGGCGCAGCGGCGACGACAGAGGGCACAGTCGACCCCGGCGAGAACGGCCAGGTGTGCCTGGTGATCAAGAGTCCCTACCGCATACTGAGGGTGAGTGAAACGGTTACAAATTTGGTCAGCGATCCCGGCCCAAGAGAACGCATTTTGAGGGCGAGTCTCGAGATATGCACGCCGAAAGTACGCAGAGTGTGATTTTGGCAAGTATGATGGATTTTGCAATGTTGCGGTTGGTTATTGAGTAATAACTTCAGCCGAGCTTGTGAATATGAGTTCGTTATTGCTAGGCCAAATTGCAATTGATCCAGAGACTGGGTGGTCCGTAAGGTACAGGGTGTCCGGAAAAAAAACATACTCTGGATTTTAGCTCGTGCTTCAATATGCACGTGCCAATTTTTTTGAAACTTGTCATGACTATAGCTTGGAACGTGGCAAAACCGATGAACACAGAAACAAGTCCTTTGAGATGTTTTGTAATATTGAAAAGGCGTTTTGTGTGGAAGCCTACATTCCTGGGTGTGTTCCAGGGTATCCGGAAAAAAGATACTGTGATTTTCCGCCATAATTTCGGCTATAAACCAATAACATTTTTTCAATAATCGAGTAACTTTTATTTTCACCAGTTCATGGCAAAACAGATAATGCATGACATTTGTATAGAGATTCCCTCTGTCAGTCGCAGCTCACAGTGCAGCCTCCTACAGAAGATGCTCGATGTGCGCCCCCTTCTGGCGGATCAGCTGAGGCAGTCGCACCGTCTACAGATGGTCAGGAGCTTTGTCGATCATCGCTGAGGGCATGCGGCCGACTTCTGCGATGATGGCTCGCTACAGGTCTTCTGTTGTTCTGGGCTTTTCTTAGTAAACAAGGTCCTTGACCTTTGAAAACATGGTCTCCCCACTGAAAGAAATCCAATGGACTGAGGTCCGGGGAATCACGCCACCTCCGTCTTGAGGCTGACGGAGGCAGCGTCTGTACAAATGTCATGGCTTATCTGTTTTGCCATGAACTGGTGAATATAACGATACTCAAATTTTTAATCTTGTTTGTTTATAACCGAAATTATTACGGAAAATCACAATATTTTTTTTTCCGGACACCCTGGAACACACCCTGGAATGTAGGCTTCCACACAAAACGCCTTTGCAATATTAAAACACATCTCAAAGGACATATTTCTATGTTCATCGGTTTTGCCACGTTCCCAGCTATAATCATGACAAGTTTCAAAACAATTGGCACGTGAATATTGAAGCACGAGCTAAAATCCAGAGTATGTTTTTTTACCGGACACCCTGTATATATTACAATCGGTGCCGAGTGATCACGGTTCGTTAGAAGGTGTCTGAGGGCTCAAAAGATGCGAGTCATGCCATTCGAAAGCTTACCTCATGAGGATCTCAGATCTATTTTCTTTTTTTAATCTGTCGAGTTTTTTCTGTAAATGCTATTTTTGTCGAAATCTCGGAACTTTTCGGATGACCGATGGCAAAGGGCAAAGAGGCTGGCAAATGGCATATGTGCAAACTCGTTACAGCCTGTATAACAACCTCCAACTGGTAGCTGAAGCTCATGCTGTTGATATAAGCAACAATCACCAGCGATAGTGAACCCCTCCCCGCTCCCGTGAACGACTGACCGACCTTCGCGACCCGCCCGCACAGCGACGGCCAGTGTTCTGAAATTACTTTTTGAATACATGCAGAGAGGTAACAAAACTGCCGAAAAACCCTATGAAGGGGTAACAAAAATAAAAAAGGAAAATATATCTGAATTGTACTCATGAAGCTACAAAAATAAGTGATCATCCGGAGGGTGAAACTCCTCATCAAGATTGTAAGGAATATGTCATAAGTTGATATAATTCAATTTCAATATTTTATTATAGATCTACACAATTCAGCAAGCATAGTGATCCAGTTCACAGTTCAACTCAAGACTGTAAGGAATATGACATAAGTTGATATAATTAAATAGTTTGCTCGCAGTTGTTAAACACATTTCAGGCAGCATTATGTTGAACACAAGTAGGATGCAGATTGCAGAAGCATACTCTTATTTATACATAGCAACCGCACAAAGTTCAGTAATGTGTTATATGAGGTGATCTGAGAAAAACGGGTTAATTCCGAAATATCCATGGCAAAATATAGTTCAGCTCTTAGCCTATCATGTGAAGAAAAAAGAAGAAATGTAAAACTATTATTTCACTGGATTGATATAATTCAACTTATTATTGGTTAAGTGACAGGTTGTGCTCTAGCATAATCCATCAAGTAAATCATTAGGGCAAAACAAAAACATAATCGAGACAATACCATCAACTGATGTAGCCCCGGACATATCCTAACCTCAGACTTGTCATGCTATCAGAATGTAAGCAATACAGACTCACTAACACACTGTGCATCTGTATTGTCTGTACTCTAGTCTGATAGCATGAAAAGTCTGAGGTTAGGATGTGTCCGAAGATTATAACCCTATAAGCATGATTTACAAATATCCTTATTTACCCATACATATGAACATGTGGAATTTCATTAATTGGCAGATTTATGACAATATAAGTACCTGCAATCACTTTGGAGTTTGGAGAGACATTCCTAACATTCTTATCCCATGCATTGGCATTGCAATGTTTGGTCTGGAGTGGTATGCCAAAGCCGAGTGGTACCCCACTTCCCGACTGGAAAAAATACACGCTTTCACCAACATGCCCAGCGTAATTCGGCGATTGCGCCGAAAATTTCGGCGCACGTCCAGCGTAATTTCATCTAGCAAAAGTTCGGCGCACAGACCCCCGAGATTCTGGTTCCATCCTTCAAGACCGCACGACTGGGTCCACTGTCCACTGTTCCACGACTGGGCTGCTCCTGCCAGGAGCCTCGCCACTGACTTCACAATTCAGTCCGGTGACGATGGACACTATGGTTAAATTGTGTATTTTCGGAAACTTCCATTTTTGGAAAGTGCGTTCCCATTTATAGAAGTAATTTCCAAAAAAAAATCCTAAAAGGCGGAAAGTCGGGGGAGCTGGTGAACAGGTGGCCTCCACCATCGCTGAGCACCTGCCAGCTGTGGACAAACGGTACTGGGTGGGGTCAGCGGCGACGGCCAGTACCAAAGCAAAGGGTTCACAACTGCCGTTCTGTGCGAGGGGTGGAGCAGCCAGAGTGGTACTCTGTGCTCTGGGACGGCGCTCACTGGATGGACCTTGCCATGAAAGACAGGGGCGGATCTAGCCGTGAGTTTTAGGGGGGGGCAAATCCAGTGGCGTATTTTCAAAAAGTTGTTGAATGGGGGGGGTGGGGGCAGGCAGGGGCGTGGCCGATTTTTTTTTGTGTGGGGGTCGGCTAATAGGACGGGGAAAAAATGTACCCCCATTTTTATGCGTGTGCGTTTGCAGCATTTTTAATGTGATTTCCATGTTATAGTAGGTAGGTACATGTTATTTAGCGCCACGAAATTTTACAAGTTTGCCTGATAAATCTCATAAATATGGGCCTTGTAGAGGATAAAAAGCTAAAATGTTATTCATTCAATTCACCGTTACAACGAACCGAAGGCTTCGTCATGCACCGATGTGACGCCGCAAAGCGACGTGTACATTTTAATTTTAGGTCGTGGAAAACGAAATTGTAATATTGGAACCAGACCGTAAGAGAGGAGCCAAGCCTCAGGTCACCCGTATTCCTGGTTGCACATCTCGGTATGATGACAAACATTGACAAATATTGAAATTGTACGGGTTTGACCTTGTAGACGTAGAGGATAAGAAGCTAAAATGCTACTCATTCAATTCACCGTTACAACGAACCAAAGACGATGACGATGGCTTCGTTATGACGATGGCCACCGATGTGACGCCACGAAGCGGCGTGAAAATGTAAATTTTAGGTCGTGAAAAACGCAATTTTAATATTGGAACCAGACCGTGAGTGGAGCCAAACCTCAGGTAACCCCTATTCCAGGTTGCACATCTCGGTATGATTAAAAATATTGAAATTGAGGTAGTTTTTCATATACATATTCCTCGGATAGTAAATTACGATGACCGGTGGCAGTCAGCGCTCAATAGTACAGATGATAATAACTGTATACATTACATATGTACTGAACTGCAACAAACAACTGGTAACAGTGCAAACGGTTTAAAAGCAGCAAGAGGCAGAACAACTTTTCCGCGCATGAATGGTCCCTGTGGATCTTGAGGAGACTGGGGCGAGATGGCTTGGGGAGATGTTCCTGGTCTGGTCCCACTATTAGGCTCTTCGGTCCAGCAAGTTGGGCACCGCTGGAGCAGCTTCCGGGAGCCGATGTCCGCGTCTTCGCGTTCGCGTCGCCTTTTTTCGGAACTCGGCAGACTAGCTAAACATGTAGCCCGCTTGAAAGTTGATATTGTATGAAGGGAGTGGGCCCTGGGGCTAGCAATTAGGTACCGCTAAGGAGAATCTCTGTCAGACAGTTAATTTATTTATTTGCTCATTTTCCAAATGTTTATAAGCAATTGCGAATTTTGCATCATGCCGCGAAGCGACACGATATTTTCAGGTTTTTCAATATGGATAGCTGGATTTTGACTACTGCAAAGGCAATGTTTACAACTGTACGTCCGGCCGTTGGGGGGGGGGGGGCAAATCATATTTTCAGGACCTTTGGGGGGGCATGGCCCCTTGCCCCCCCCCCCCCCCCCTGAATCCGCCCCTGATGCTTTGCACTGAAAGACGGCGACACCCTGATGCCGAGGCTGACGCGGCGCTGCGAGGCCTTCCACACGCTGACTTCACATGTATATGTGTTAACAGGTGTTGTGCATGCGGTGTAGCACCCAATAAATTTAGGCGCAACGGCCATTGCGCCGAAATTTCGGCGCAACGGCCATTGCGCCGAAATTTCGGCGCAACGGCTCCGCCGAGGCGTCCAGCGTAGTGAGTGTACTTTTTCCAGTCGGGCCCCACTTGTCTCAACTTATTGAATTATGTGAAGACAAATAAGATAAGGGACATCATATAAATACAACGAGGGTATACTTTACCTGCCGCCACTCCTACATCAACATTCCCACACCAAACAACTTTCTGCATAACCTATGGGAGCCTTTATAACAGTATATACGTACCCTGTTTGTTTGTAAGCTGCCTCAAAGACAAAACAAAGTTAGACGCCGGAGCTTATTTTGTATCAACAGCGCCAAGTTGGCTGCATCCTAAATTATTCGCGCTGAATAATCCCCGCAAAAATTGTTACCTCCTCAGAAAACATATCAATCTAAATTATTTTTTCAAGAATATTGACTGGACATTTCCGAGGTTAAAGTGGTTTCATTTCAAAACATTGAAGTTTTGGGTAATGACCTGTTTTTGTTTGATAAATAAGCAGATTGTCTTATAATAAAAACATGCCGGTACAAATTTTGTTACCTCCTCAAAATAACGATAGATTGCAGAACAAATCTTCCAACTTGTAAAAACCAAAATAAGCCACGTAAATGAAAACATTACTTGTAAATAATTTAAGTCGTTTGCAAAATAGTTTGTCAAGCCATTCCAGTCTTCAAATATATTATTTAATGTCTGCAAAATGTATAACAGCATGATAAGTGTCATGGTGCACGAAGCAGATGATGATGATGATGATGATGAAGCAGGTCAAAATGGACCTGTTGACATGATGCAAGGAAAACAAAATCACCGAAAATACAGGAATGGATATTTTTCATTAAAAAAAAATGATATTTGGTATCATTTTTCTCCACAGACTATACAACACTATGCCACGTTTGTGTGCAAATCAGATTGCTATTGAATGAGTATATAAAACATGCCAGAAACATGCCAATAGTTACCTCTTTCTTACCTCCTCTCTTTACCAGTGCAGTAGCTCAGAAGGGGCCCCAGCAGCCAGCAGGTGAACAAAGCTATCAATTGACCAACTATGTTTTGATATAATTAATAAACTAAAAAACATGACCTTTTCCTCGAAAATGTGAAAATCCAATGTTATCCAAATGTTATTATTATGTTGTAATATTTCGGCCACAGGCCTTTATCAAACAGTAAAACATTTCGACACGACGTTTTCCTAACTGCCTCTTTAAATACAAAATTTAAAGAGGCAGTTAGGAAAACGTCGTGTCGAAATGTTTTACTGTTTGATAAAGGCCTGTGGCCGAAATATTACAACATAATAATAACATTTGGATAACATTGGATTTTCACATTTTCGAGGAAAAGGTCATGTTTTTTAGTTTATTAATTATATCAAATATGTTCCTCGCACAAGCACTAAACTCTATAAACTATGTTTTGACGTGAAATGTAGGTAGGTATGGAGGTATCTGAACAAACGTAAGGTAAAAATGTCATAACATCACCTAAATGTGACGCAGATAATGAAACCCAAATACTGCACAACGCTGAATCGAATGGCAAAAAGGGAGGCGAATGGGAGGTAACTATTTCAAATTAGGAGGTATTTTGGGGGTGACTATTTTGGTAAATGCATTCCCATCTGCATTTAATTTGTTCAATTTCAGAACGCGGGCGCCGGCCGCCGCCGACCCCCTCTACGGAACTGTGTTTTGGAAAATTTTGGGCGAACCTTGCGTTGGAATGTTAAATTTCGAGTTCAGATGGTCGGTCCAGTCCTCCACAAAGACATGGAGCGAGGCCCAGTAGAGACCAACCCCAGGGAAGTGTATACATTCTAATGAGTTTCTGGGTATTTTGCATTATTTAGCCTCTAACCAGCGTGGTGTAACGCTCCCGTTCGGGGAGCGCTGCCAGAGGCCGTACGCACTCGGCGTGCTGGGCGGGGCTACCGGTTGGCGCGGCGACTAACACGCCACCGCCGCCCGGCCGCGGGCCGACTGGCAGCTGACCTGGATCGGTACAGTCTCTGGCGGCGCGCCCCGAACAGGAGCGTTACACCACGCTGGTTAGAGGCTAAATAATGCAAAATACCCGGAAACTCATGAGAATGTATACCCTTTCCTGTGCTTGGTCTCTACTGGGTCTCACTCCATGTCTTTGTGGAGGACTTGGCCGACCATCTGAACTCGAAAAGTAAAATTCCAACGCAAGGTTCGCCTAAAATTTGCCAAAACATAGTTCCATAGATCACGTAGATGGGGGTCGGCGGCGGCCGGCGCTGCGCGGGCGGGTCGCGAAGGTCGATCAGGCGTTCACGGGAGCGGGGGAGGTGAGACGTACGGCAGCTATTGAGGGAGATTCACTATCGCTGGTGATTGTTGCTTATTTCAACAGCATGAGGTTCAGCTATCTGCAGTTGGAAGTTGTTCTCCAGGCTGTAATGAGTTTGCACATATGCCCTTTGCCAGCCTCTTTTGCCCAAACGTAAGCGGTAATTGGTTTACCGAAAATTGGTTACCGAATGTCAATTGATTACCGAAATTTTGGTAACCGAAAAAATGTTGTGACCGATTTGGTAATCGGTCGGTCATGCTTATAAATTTTTGGACACTTTTCGGTCAGCACAATCTTACACAATTCACTTTTTTGTCACACTTAAAGACATAAAGACATAAAAGAAAAGTGCAACAAAGAGCCTCTTGGGCCCATCCGAGGTTGCACCCCACCCCACCCACACCCACACCCACCTCCACCCCCCCCCCCCCCCTCCACCAGTCTCGCCCCTTCAAATCACCTTACTCTACCTGCATAAAAGAAGGCTAATCCCACGAGTATTTATGAACTAATCCCTTCTCTGTAAAGTATTTATCTAATCTAATTTTGAAGGAAGCAAGTGTCACTTCATCAGCGACATCCCCTGGTAGCATATTCCAATGTCCTACAACCCTTCTACTGAAAAATGACTGTCGTAGCCTAGTCCTACTTTGTTTCATAATGAGTTTATGCTGATGACCTCTACCTCGATTTTCCCTATTGAACTCAAACATACCCTTTAAATATCCAGAATGCTGACTATTTACAAATTTGAAGACTTCAATTAGATCTCCTCTTAGCCTTCTATATCTAAGTGAAAACATACCCAATTTCTTTAATCTATCTTCATAAGGTAAACTACCAAGACAATTAACCATTTTTGTTGCCCTTTTTTGAACTCTTTCTAACAACCAGCAATCTTTCTCATATGTTGGAGACCAGGCTTGTACACAATACTCCAAATGTGGTCTAACGTATGCACAATACAGTTTTGTTATTACCTTTTCATCTTGTAGGAAACATTTCTGTTAATGGCCCCTAGCATTCTAAGTGCCTTTTTCCTAGCTTCTACAACCTGGTCTGACGCTGATAGTCTATTGTTTACCACGACACCTAAATCTCTTTCCTTTTCAATCTGCTTCATTTTCTGCCCACCCATTGCATACCTATGTTTACTGCTAACCCGTCCAGCGTGCATAATATTACATTTACTCAAATTGAATTTCATCTGCCATGCTTCAGACCACTCAACTAGCTTGTCCAGATCTGATTGAAAAACATCCTGATCATGTTTTCCTCTAATAATCCTGACAACTTTTAGATCGTCTGCAAATTTCAAGACTTTGCTGTCTATACTGTTCTCAATTGCATTCACAAATATTATAAAAAGCAATGGGCCCAGGACTGAGCCCTGTGGAACCCCACTGAGAACCTCCTTCCATTGTGATTGGCACCCATTCAATATAACCCTTTGCTGGCGTCCTGAAAGCCACGTTTCTATCCAATCCAGAATATTGCCCCTGATCCCATGAATTTTAAGTTGCAACCCCAGTCTTGTATGGGGGACTTTGTCAAATGCTTTACTGAAATCAAGAAAAGCTTCATCTAGCTGTTTACCCTGATCAAAGCTATCTGTTGCAACATCCAAAAACTCCAGAAGATTAGTTAAACAAGAACGGCCCTTCCTAAAGCCATGCTGTGTATCCTTGATGAGTTCATTTTGCTCCAAGAATTCAACAATCTTATCTTTGATGATTGATTCAAGCACCTTGCAGACTAATGAGGTCAGACTAACTGGTCTATAGTTTTCCTCTTTACTTCTATCTCCCTTTTTATGAATAGGAACAACATTTGCTCTTTTCCAATCAAGTGGAATTTTACTATCTGCAAGTGATTTAGAAAATATTATGGCTAATGGAGCCGACAACTCCCTTTCAGATTCTCTTAAAAGTCAAGCATGGATTTCATCAGGTCTTTCTGCCTTGTTAGGCCTTACTTTCTTTAGATATTCTAGAACAAGTTCACTACTTATGCCACCTAGCTCTCCTGTAGTCTCCTCTGTCTCTAGCTCAGGCTGAAGTGCTGCAATACTACTCTGGTCCTCGATAGTAAAGACAGATTGAAACTGATCATTAAGCACTTCAACCATTTCACTGTCCTTGCTAACTAACACATCATCTACCTTAAATGGACCTATATTTTTGGAAACTGTACTTAACTTATAAAAACTGAAGAACTTCTTACTATCTGCATTACAATGTCTAGCTAAATCAAGTTCCTTTGCCCTTTTAGCTGCTCTGACCTTTTTCTTAACTGAATTTCTTGCATTCTGGTAGGCCTTCTGATTTATATCTAGTGAAGATCCCTTCAAAATGTCACATGCACTTCTTTTAGCTTGTATAGCACTCCTTACTTCTGGGGTAAGCCAAACTGGATTGCCCTTGGTTCTGTTACGTTTGTGCCTGAGGGGTATATGCCGATTTTGAATTTGGCTTAATCTAGCTTTGAAAACATTCCAAAAATGACTTTATGCATTATATCCAGCAACTTTGCTCTAAATTCAATCAATGAATGTAAATACTGAATAGAACACATCATTATTATAACAAGATTGAAGATATTGATGGCAAGAGGAAGTGAGGTCCTTAAAAATAAGTATTGTATTGTATATCATCTGAAGTAGCAAGCACAAACCAGTAACCAGTATGCCCCTCCTACTTTGGCCAGATAAAATTGATTTCTTCCTATGTATGTATTAATGTAATATGTATTATGTTGCAAATTAATATGAAATGATTGAGGTCACATTTTTCCATCCTGTTGGAATCGGTCAGGATTTTTTTTTAAAATGACATCACTAGTAAGCGGTATCACCTGTCATCTGAAAAGTTCCGAGATTTCGGCAAAAAATGACATTTGCAAAAAAGCCCTCGGCAGATTTTTTTTTTAATCATATATTTGAGATCCTCATGAGGTAAGCTTTCGAATTGCACGACTCTCATCTTTTGAGCCCTCCGACACCTTCCAACGAACCGTGTGATATTCTGGTTTCAAACACACGCGAATTTTGGATATCTGTCTGTTTATGTTGTTGGAGCCCATACTCGCCTCATATATGACTATACTAGGTGAGTCACAAAGTTTTATCAAACAAAATATAAATCGAATTATTATTTGCTTCATCATGTGATCGATCTGCTTCCTAAACTCCATAGTCGTTAACACGTGGCTGGTCGCATGGGAGTACATTTTTATTTATTTGACGTGAAAATGACTTCTTTATTTCTGATGAGATGAAATAATAATACGGAGGTATCTGTTAGGAAGCTTACTTATTGAACTTGTTTCTGTGGTAGCACTTGTGATAATCGCGCCGAATTCCGACCTCGCGAGGACTGGACTAGTTTCTGTCGACATCCATGTATCGTCGACGTCGACCAGGTCCTGTTGACATCGGTGTATCGAGCGGGCCCTCTCTGTGTTGACCCTCCTTGACCTCCGTGTTGACCGTGTTGACCCCCTCCGTCTAATGCCGTAGAGGGCCTAATAGTACCGGGTCACTGGCGTCCGGCGCGGCTGCGCTCTGCATGCGTTCCGAGAACAGTACACAGTGAAACGGCCGTCCGGCGCGCCGCCAAATATTGAATAGGAACCCGACAACAATTTGCTAATGCTGTGTAATGCTGGTCTGGTGCCGCCCACAGCACAGGGGGCTAGCTTCACATCGTATTTCTCTTGTTAAGGCGTAAATGTACGAAATGCACGTCCAAACAGCCCTCGGTCGGCCTTTATGATTCATGTGCGGGTATATTTTATGTTGTGAAAGTCATTCGTGACTTCATTTGAAACTTCCGGGGCTTTGCGACAGAGGAACGCCATGTGGTTTGTACCCGGTGATGTTTCCGGTGGGAACAGGATGTACACTACAGGTCACAGCAAAAGTAATGGTAGGTACTAGTGGCGAGTCAGATAATCGTTTATATCTCCTAAACGATTTGTCGGAATCGTTTGAAATTCTGCAAGCTCGTCGCAGGCTGTGCCTTCTTGAAAATGAAGTACACCTTGTAAGTTTGCATTCACGGGATTTTCTTAAATTTGCAAACAATCTTCAGAGCCATCTATCGCCTAAGATCGCAACTGCATTTCTACATACGCCTGATGCCCCAGCCAGCCATGACCGCACGCGGCCAATCAGCGCTCTCGAAGCAGTTACGCGAGTGGGATTGGTGGAGGTCTGCTGAATGAATGGGCTCCTGCGTAAAGGCTAGCTTCCGTCAGGCAATGGTCACGTGGTTTGAACCGTGCGGGCCGGGTCAGCTGGGTCAATGACCTCCGGCCAGAACGCTCGCAGAGAGCCGAGAAGCCGCGAGTTCGGGGCCGGGCCAGGCCGGGTTGGCCCGGCTCGTAGCGTATGTCTATCCCAGACAGACTTGTCAATGATTCAATGTGAATCGACTACTTTTGATTGAATCATTCTTATTTCAAATGAATGACTCATGAATCGATTCACTTCATGCGCAAACCTGTTGTGAGTCACTGATTGAATAATTCATACAGAGAAAATAGGCTGATTGAATCATTCATTGCTCAAAGAATCATTCTTTTTTGGTCGAACAGCATAAACTGTCCACAAAATATGCCAGCGGCCCAGCATTCATCTGTGCCCTGTGGTCAAACCAGGCACTTAATGGCCAATTATATGAGCTCTGTGTCCTGAGCTGTAGCCTGTAATTCATCTATGCGTAAAGAAAGCGAGGCTTTGTGTCCAACTCCAGTGGGCACAAAGCCACTGTTCAATCAGCCCTAACTAGGTGAATACCTTGGAACTGGTAGGGTTAGGGGTAGGTACCTAAATACTTAAAAAAGGTAACTAACTCATACTTTGGTTCATAAACCACACAGTACACGCACACCTTTTTCACACGAAAAATTATCAAAAGGTACCCACCTTTTCCTAATTTCTAGGCTATACCATATCCAAAACCAAATCATAAACAAACATTTGCATGACCTCCGCATGTCCCAAATATCACTGTCGCATCGGCGCAGCTTTATTCCACATCATGCTTTATAAAAAATAATACCTAATGCAAAATCAAAATAAATGTTCTATTCGCTTAAAAAAGTGAAACGTGAAGTCATTAATGCTTTTGGAACTTGGAATTTGCAATTATAATAAATATTACAAATATAATTTTATAATCAAAATAAACAACACGCGTTTCCAATTGGCTCACATTCACATTCACATTCGGAAATACATTCGCGGACTATTCGGATTGGTTTCAAAATTGGTACACAGATAGATCACGACCTAGTGATCATTCTGGTACAATCTTAGAGTCGCACATTTAAAATCAAAGGAGTTAGAGCAGGTCATATGTTTAAGGTCAAACAGCAGACTATTCTGATGTGCATGCAAATTGGCACAGAGGTAGAGCATGACCTCCCTATCACGCTCGTACAATCTTAGAGTCGCACATTCAAAATCAAAGGAGTTAGACAAAGGAGTCGACACTTGCCTTTAATGTTGAGTGATTGAATCAAGATTGAATCATTCATTATGGTAATGTTGAGTGATTGAATCATGATTGAATCATTCATTATGGTAATGTTGAGTGATTGAATCATGATTGAATCATTCATTATGGTCCGTGAATCACTGTGAATCGACTCATGACAAATATGAATCATTGACAAGTCTGATCCCAGGTGAACGCAATTATCGCCATCGTGTGCGTTATTTTAACGTGCTTTGCTGACTGACAAAAACGGATTGAATAGAATGTTACGATGAACGGGCAATTCCTTAATCATGAATGTAGGAAGTTCCTACATAATGATTAAGGAATTGCCCGTCCATCGTAAACTAGGAAGTGGATATATTCGTAAAGAGGCATATACGAAAGAACAAAATATCATAGCAATAATAACGGGGGGACTATAAACACACTTGGTGAGGCAATTTTATATGTATAAGCATTAACACGCGCACAGCCGGGGTCTGCGCCAACCACGAACGGCCGGGGGGGGGGGGGTGATTTCAGCCCCCCCCCCCCAGATCTCGAAAACCACGCAAAGTAGCGACAAACGGAAAATGGCGTTAGATTTGAGACAAGCTCTATCGAAAGTATAACGTTGTTTATGTCAGGTTAATATTGAGGTCACCAGAGGTCATCAAAGGTCAGATTTTCCAGTTTTAGGACTTCGCTCCAGAAACCCCATATATCTCGGGAACTATGATAGCTAGGAACAAACGAAAAAGGCAATAGAAAACTCTTGAAAAATCAAATGCTTAAGTGTCTTACAATTGTATATCAGATTAATAGTTTAGGCTCCAGAGGTCATCAAAGGTCAAAAAGGCAATTTTTGGCAAAGCTGTGTTTCGGAAATAACATTCTACCTAATAAAGGTAGGCCAACTATTTTGACGCCATCGTGTTTATCTCGTCAAGGCGCTTCGAATCAAATTAAATTCATGTTGACCAGGTTAGGTCAAAATATAAATTGAACCTCAGGTCAAGGTCAAGTAGTGACCTAAGTAGGTCATGTTGCATATTGGGAGATGTGTCTCGATGAGAGAAACACATTGGTACCAGTTTGACTTATTTATCTTCATTCTGTCGAGAGTTATATACAAACAAGTGTTGGTGACCTCGGATGACCTCGGCTGACATGAAGGGGTCACTGAACACAAATTGCACCTGGGTCATCATAAATGGCCTATGATAACATTATCCACAAGGATTTGGGCTGCTATCATGCGTATGCTCGGAATAGGAAGCATTTGAATATTTCTCCATTGCCCTAGAATGGGGAGGTCACGAAATTGACCCGACATTAGGTAACCGATATAACACAAATCCGAGATAAACAAATTGTAGATACCTATGGCCTTATGAAATCCTGTAAGTTTAAAACCGATCGGTTAAAAACTGTGGCTGTGGTATGACCGCAAACGTTTTGGAGGTGGGTCACGTGACCTGGCCTGGTGACCTGACCTGAGATGACCCGAGGTAAACAAAAAAAAACAGACTATGTGGGTAATTGATTCCAAAATAGCTGTGCCAAATTTTGCGGCGCTGTGCGCTGCCGTTTTCCCGCTATTCAGCAAAACCGGAGGGGGGGGGGGCGGAAATTAACCCCCGTCGTGCGCGTGTTAAAAGGACGCATTCTGATAAAAGTAACATAGGTGTATTTTTAGACGTTTTCCGTAAGGCTTTGTATTTGGGGGATAGCCCCGGCCGACGGGTAGCCCCAGAACACCTTAAAATGGAACTACAATTTCTTAAAATGTATTTTTGCCTCGCCTCAAACGTTTATTAGATCCGCTTTTGTATTACCTTTGCACCTATGGCGGATGGACAATCAATTCGTCTTTCAGCTGATTTAACTGCATATCATTTAGGTTTTGAATATCCTCACAAGTGTATCAAACGTTGAGTGTTCTGAGCAAATGTTAATGTTCATAATAGGCCGTTTTCACGAAGGATTTTGCGTTTGGGGCGTTTGGGGCGTTTGGGGCGTTTGGGGCGATTGGGGCGATTGGGGCGATTGGGGCGATTGGGGCGTTTTGGGTAAATGGGTCTATAACTCGTAGGAACACGGCTTTTCCCGGTGATGTTTTTATATCAATCGCAACTTTATGAATTAATGCATTTTTCTGAAAATCCATTTTAATGATACACCATAGTTTTACTTAAAATTAACAATTTCATCTTAAACTAGCTCTGGTGTTGCCAGACAGCTGGGGTGTTTGTGTGACGCCATCTTGCTCGAATCCCGGAAGTGGCTGGTTTGGGAAATGGCATATTTTACAACGACATGATTTTCAGGAATAATAGCTTATTTCAATGAAAACTAGATGAATTAGTCCCATTCATATTTTCAGTCATATTCCTTTTTCATAGCAAGGATGAATGATAATTCGCGATTTCGTTTGATCATTTGTTGTAAGATGACGAATGCTGGCTCCGGCTCTGCGCTGGCTCCGCGCAGGCGCCGCCGCCCGGTAACCATAGCGACCACGTGACTCCGGCGCCAGCCGGCCCGTTACCATGGCGACGAGCCAGCCGGTCGCCTAACGTCACGGTGTGCATGTGCAGAGCCGTGGTCTGCGCCCAGCCATGCCGTCCGTTCGATCGTTTTGAATATCAGCTATTTTAGCTAGCAGTTATTTTTGAGTTTTCAGTACCAGTGGCTGCAGAAAGCCCGCATGTTTCATGGGTTTATAAGTGTTTTTTCTGAGGTTCTTTCAGCTTTTTATGAGATGCATCAATTAATCAATTGATCAAATCAAGAACATTTGGTGTGATTCGTTGCTTAAGTAAATGAGTAAGGATTGTTCCGGTTTTCAGAAACCAACGAAGTTGCCGCTCTAAATTAGACGATCTCAGCGGGACGGAGCGACGGTGACTTAAAGCCTGGTTATGCTTTTGAGATTTGATTGCATTTGTCATCATAATATTATATTTCTTTGTCATTAATATCTTCAATTTTGTCCTAACTAACTGTCAATTGCGTATTTTATTTAATCAAAGCTAGTATACTAGTATACTTTTAGCCTCTTTTTAGGGCGTTTGCGGTATGTTTTGTAGAAGGAACTAACACAACACAAAATTGCCAGATTTGCTCCCGAATTTGAATATTCAAAGCAAACTGACGGGAAATATTGCATTGTAAGAGCATATACTTATTCATGAATTCATAAAATTGCGATTGATACCAACAATAACCGGGAAAAGCCTTGTTCTTACAAGCTATAGACCCAATCGCCCCAAACGCCCCAAACGCCTCAATCGCCCCAAACGCTCCAAACGCCCCAATCGCTCCAAACGTAAAATCCTTCGTGAAAACGGCTAATAAATGTACACAATTTCCTGAAAATCGGTGAGACACGCCAAAACATAAAGCTATTAACATGAGCAGCTAATCGTGCACGAAAACGGTTTGCTTTTGTCACTCTTTTAAAAAGTGACTGCACCAGGTTCTTGCAGCTGGCAAAACCACCAACGAGGTAATACCGACCACAATAACAAGGGCTATATATAATAGCTAGCCAAATCGATGTCATTTCAATCATCGAACAAATTTATTACCCGAAACAATAAGCGACAATCATGGACGCGACGATAATGCCTTGCGATAATTGCCGAGGGTGCTCACCTTTCTCTGTTAACCCTATTCCCTGTGGGCGGCCAGAATTACGTTAACCTGCGGGGGGGGCAGATTCTGCCTCCCCAGAGATCTCGAGAACCACTGGGTCGATTTAGATGGGGAAAACGCCATTCGATTCGTCATGACAAGATCTCTCTTTTTGGATCTCAAAATTTTTGTTTTGTTCAAAAACCAGAGGGCAAAAAATAAGATTTTTGTTGGTGTTTTTGAAAGGTCATTGCGGCCATGTGGCTCGACTAATTTCCATGCCCAAACGTTTTT
>JAXIVJ010008983.1:0-53136 GCA_036785665.1 Chirona hameri
ATATATATATATATATAATATATATATATAATATATTATATATATATATATATATATATTATATATATATATATATTATATATATATATATATATATATATATATATATATATATATATAATATATATATATATATATATATATATATATATAAATATATATTTCTATTAAAACAAAACTAGTAAAAGACACGGTGGGCTCAGGGTGAATCGACTCTGAGTGATTCATCTGAAATAATAATGATTCATTCAAAAAGAGTCGATTCACAAAGAATCATTGACAAGTCTGGCTCAGAGTCACCCAGTTACCCAATGGTGATTTCCTGCCACGGTGTACTTTGTACCCATCAGTCGTCATCGGCACCACCACTGTGTCTCGAGCAGGCGTCATCGGCTCATGGTCGCAGCAAATGTGATGCACACTGGTTATTAAACCGGTGGGACCATGACCTTCGGTTGACATTGTACTTGACGCGGACATGTCGCCAAGCCTTACGTCACCCGCAGTCTGCATCCAGACCAAGGGTGCATCTCATGAATACGACACACTGTTTGTGTGGGAAATTGATCAAATGCTTCACTCCAGGCTTCTAGGCTGGAGATTCAACCAAATGGAGGGGCGCTATTCATGAACGTAAATCCCAATCGAATGTTAATCCCTAAAAAGCAACGCTGTGCAGGCAGCCGCTGCTTTATGTTTACCGTCCTGTTCGCTACTTGCGCATGCACAACATGGTGTGGTTGTCGCGGCAGATAACCGATCTAACCGCGCAGTGGGTTCACAGCAGTGTTCGTCACTGGCCCACCAACCCCCAGCGCGGCACGGCTCGGCCGGGTGGCTCAGTTGGTAGAGCGTTAGACTCGGAATCCAAGGGTTCCGGGTTCGAGTCTGGCTACTGGCCCAAGTCATTCGGTTCCCCGCCCCGGAGGGGGATGGTTCCCCTCCCCACCCACGGCGGCATATAGCTATAGGCTGGACTACGGGGTGGGCGAGAACCCCTCCCCTCCCGCCCCCCCCCAAAAAAAAACGGCCTGGACCAGGCTCGGCCAAATTAATAATATTGAGGCCCAGCCCGGTCCGGCCCATTCAGATTAAGCATATAATTATTTTCACAAAATTTGCAATAATTATACTAGCATATTTACTTATATACTATACATGTGAAACAATGAACCAACTATGCTACCCCCCCCCCCCCCCCAAAAAAAAAAAAAAAACACAGCCACAGCAACAGTGTGTTACAGTGTAAGTGAACTGCTGGTTAAAATATTTTTGAGCTCTGACCTGAGCTTGTGCAACGCGCGTATTACTTCAAAATTGTCAGGCCCAGGCCCATCCAGAGCCCAGTGATTTCCTTAAAGTTGAGGCCCGGCCCTGGCCCAGCCCAGGCCCAGCCAATGGCCCATAGGGTCAGACCAGCCCATGGCGAGCTCTGGTTCACAGTAGTCTCTCAACATCCATCCTGATCGGCTCACGGAACACAGAACAGCGACAAACACATTTTTTTACTTCACGACGTGTGGAAAGGAGTGGAAGAAACCGATCTAGGAAGCTATTGTTGAATTATTAACTTCTCCTGCAACTCGTTTGGTTGATTTGTTAACCTGCGACGTGCCGGTGGGGGGCAGAGCCCACCTAAAGCATTGGCTGGGGTTTCAGCCGAACACCATTGACTGGGGGGCGTTAGGAGTCGTGATAATGTGCTGATGATGATGTGATTAAGAGTCGGGATGATGTGCTGATGATGATGTGATTAAAGTCGTGATGATGTGCTAATGATGATGTGATTAAGAGTTGGGATGATGTGCTGATGATGATGTGATTAGGAGTCGGGATGATGTGCTGATGGTGATGTGATTAAGAGTCGGGATGATGTGCTGATGATGATGTGATTAAGAGTCGGGATGATGTGCGGATGATGATGTGATTAGGAGTCGGGATGATTTGCTGATGATAATGTGATTAAGATTCGGGATGATGTACTGATGATGATGTGAGTAAGAGTCGGGATGATGTGCGGATGATGATGTGATTAGGAGTCGGGATGATTCGCTGATGATTATGTGATTAAGAGTCGGGATGATGTACTGATGTTGATGTGATTAAGAGTCGGGATGATGTGCGGATGATGATGTGATTAGGAGTCGGGATGATATGCGGATGATGATGTGATTAGGAGTCGGGGTGATGTGCTGGTGATGATGTGCTTAAGAGTCGGGATGATGTGATTAGGAGTCGGGATGATGTGATTAAGAGTCGGGATGATATGCTGATGATGATGTGATTAAGAGTCGGTATGATGTGATGATGATGATGTGATTAAGAGTCGGGATAATGTGTTGATGATGATGTGATTAAGAGTCGGTATGATGTGATGATGATGATGTGATTAGAGTCGGGATGATGTGTTGATGATGATGTGATTAGAGTCGGGATGATGTGTTGATGATTATGTGATTAAGAGTCGGGATAATGTGATTTAGAGTCGGGATGATGTGATTAGGAGTTTGGATGATGTGATTAAGAGTCGGGATGATGTGCTGATGATGATGTGATTAGGAGTCGGGATAATGTGCTGATGATGATGTGATTAAGAGTCGGGATGATGTGCTGATGATGATGTGATTAAGAGTCGGGATGATGTGCTGATGATGATGTGATTAAGAGTCGGGATGATATGCTGATGATGATGTGATTAAGAATCGGAATGATGTGCTGGACCCGCGGAACCTTAAACAGCGAGTCGCGCACTTACACCATCTGATGGAAGCCGTTCTTCAATGTTTCTCTTCCAATGACCACCTCTTTTGGAGTGTTCTGAAATAACAGCGAACGTTTGGTAACTAAATGTAACATTTGCAGGTTGTTTGGTGAACATTTGCAAAATAATAAGACAAATATGCTGATGAACGTGATGCACACCAATTTGCATAAAATGCATTATTTCGCGAGATGTGTACATAAATGTTGATAATTTATAAAGAACTTGATGTTGTGACGTCAGATGACAATAGTGACCCGTCGTTTAACAGGACAGAATGACGTTTCCCATGGAAAATACAAATGGTTAAGCATTTTTCCTGATTTATTATTCACACCAAACTTTAGCATAATTTTGTTGGGATTTAGGATGTTCGCATTCAAAACACAAGCAGTCATCTTTATATCCTCTACAGCACATGTTCGAGATGGGCTCCGTTTCGGCTGAAGCACAGCTCTGCTCTCCGCCTCAGACTCCTACAGTGGCGGAACCAGCCTTCCGTGGCCATTTAGGGAACGCCTCCTGGCAATACCTAATGCACGTGTTAAATGACCCATTTTCTGGAATCATATATCATATTCTATCAAACCGAATTGGATGCCACTGCTTTCAAAAGACAGCTCGTTTAATTATTTCGTGACGATTCAATACCACAAAAGTGCCTCCCCCTCCACTGCGTGTGTTAAAACAACCACAATTATCTAATCAAAAAGATATTCGAGTTTTATTTTGACATCTGTAAAAAATATGGTCCATGCGTATTTGAATAGGGCCTCTAAACAGACAGTGTCGTCTCTCTTTACCCAACTGGTAATGATAGTCGACTTGTATTAAGATCAGCCTGGAAATATTGTTGTCTTTCAATTATCGATCCCCGAGTGGTTCGCAATCTAGAGGCTAACACTATCAGCTGGAGTTGATGCAGCAGTTGGCCGCCAGGGACCGCTAGTGAGCCAGGGTGTTATGACGTCGCAAGCAAATGGTACCAGATAAATATTTAACGCTAAATATTTATTTACTTATAAATAAATAAGTCAATCAATATTTAGTGGTACCATTTGCTTGCGACGTCATAACACCCTGGATCACTAGCGGTCCCTGGCGGCCAACTGTTGCAACAACTACAGCTGATAGTGCTAGCCAATCTAGACACCGGGTAGTTTGCTTTTTCTGCGCAACAGATGTGAACAAAAAAATTGTGCCATACATTTGGCAGCACAAAGGATTTCCCTGTTATTTAAAAAATCATATGACGTCACCAACCCAACTTTCCGCTTAAAACTAAAAGTTAAATATCTTCCAAGATAAACATTTTTTTTCGTAATGCAAATTCACGAACATGTTCAGCTGACCTCGCCTGACATGTAGACATACAATTAAGTGTGATTCGACAACTTTCAAAAAGGTGGGACAGTCCCTTTAAGCGCAAATGGTGAGGCCTACCATTTAAAAGACATAAAGACATAAAAGAGAAGTGCAACAAAGAGCCTCTTGGGCCCATCAGAGGTTGCACCCCCCCCCCCCCCCCCCCTCCACCAGTCTCGCCCCTTCAAATCACCTTACTCTACCTGCATAAAAGAAGGCTAATCCCACGAGTATTTATGAACTAATCCCTTCTTTGTAAAGTATTTATCTAATCTAATTTTGAAGGAAGCAAGTGCCACTGCATCAGCGTCATCACCTGGTAGCATATTCCAATGTCCTACAACCCTTCTACTGAAAAATGACTGTCGTAGCCTAGTCCTACTTTGTTTCATAATGAGTTGATGCTGATGACCTCTACCTCGATTTTCCCTATTAAACTCAAACATTCCCTTTAAATATCCAGAATGCTGACCATTTACAAATTTGAAGACTTCAATTAGATCTCCTCTTAGCCTTCTATATCTAAGTGAAAACATACCCAATTTCTTTAATCTATCTTCATAAGGTAAACTACCAAGACAATTAACCATTTTTGCTGCCCTTTTTTGAACTCTTTCTAACAACCAGCAATCTTTCTCATATGTTAGAGACCAGGCTTGTACACAATACTCCAAATGTGGTCTAACGTAACAATACAGTTTTGTTATTACCTTTTCGCTCTTGTAGGAAACATTTTTGTTAATGGCCCTTAGCATTTTAAGTGACTTTTTCCTAGCTTCTACAACCTGGTCTGACGCTGATAGTCTATTGTTTACCACGACACTTAAATCTCTTTCCTTTTCAATCTGCTCCATTTTCTGCCCACCCATTTCATGCCTATGTTTACTGCTAACCCGTCCAGCGTGCATAATCTTACATTTACTGAAATTGAATTTCATCTGCCATGCTTCAGACCACTCAACTAGCTTGTCCAGATCTGATTGAAAAACATCCTGATCATGTTTTCCTCTAATAATCCTGACAACTTTTAGATCGTCTGCAAATTTCAAGACTTTGCTGTCTATACTGTTCTCAATTGCATTCACAAATATTATCAAAAGCAATGGGCCCAGGACAGAGCCCTGTGGAACCCCACTGAGAACCTCCTTCCATTTTGATTGGCACCCATTCAATATAACCCTTTTCTGGCGTCCTGAAAGCCACGTTTCTATCCAATCCAGAATCTTGCCCCTGATCCCATTAATTTTAAGTTGCAACCCCAGTCTTGTATGGGGAATTTGTCAAATGCTTTACTGAAATCAAGAAAAGCTACATCTAGCTGTATACCCTGATCAAAGCTATCTGTTGCAACATCCAAAAACTCCAGAAGATTAGTTAAACAAGAACGGCCCTTCCTAAAGCCATGCTGTGTATCCTTGGTGAGTTCATTTTGCTCCAAGAATTCAACAATCTTATCTTTGATGATTGATTCAAGCACCTTTCAGACTAATGAGGTCAGACTAACCGGTCTATAGTTTTCCTCTCTACTTATATCTCCCTTTTTATGAATAGGAACAACATTTGCTCTTTTCCAATCAAGTGGAATTTTACTATCTGTGAGTGATTTATAAAATATTATGGCTAATGGAACCGACAACTCCCTTTCAGATTCTCTTAAAAGTCTAGCATGGATTTCATCAGGTCCTTCTGCCTTGTTAGGCCTTGTTTTCTTTAGATATTCTAGAACAAGTTCACTACTTATGCCACCTAGCTCTCCTATAGTTTCCTCTGTCTCTGGCTTAGGCTGAAGTGCTGCAATACTACTCTGGTCCTCGACAGTAAAGACAGATTGAAACTGATCATTAAGCACTTCAACCATTTCACTGTCCTTGATAACTAACGCATCATCAACCTTAAATGGACCTATATTTTTGGAAACTGTACTGAACTTATAAAAACTGAAGAACTTCTTACTATTTGCATTACAATGTCTAGCTAAATCAAGTTCCTTTGCCCCTTTAGCTGCTCTTACCTTTTTCTTAACTGAATTTCTTGCATTCTGGTAGGCCTTCTGATTTATATCTAGTGAAGATCCCTTCAAAATGCCAAATGCACCTTTTTTAGCTTGTATAGCACTCCTTACTTCTGGGGTAAGCCAAACTGGTTTGCCCTTGGTTCTGTTACGTTTGTGCCTGAGGGGTATATGCCGATTTTGAATTTGGCTTAATCTAGCTTTGAAAACATTCCAGGCCTCACATGCATCTAAACCTGCCAACTCAACGTTCCATTTTATCTGTGCGAGGTCATTTCTAATACCATCAAAATCAGCCCAGCTGAAGTTTGGAACCATAATAAGGTTATCTTTGGGCCTCATTTCTGATGAGATATTGAATTTAACCATATTGTGATCACTGGTTCCTAGACCTTCGCAAATACTTATGTCACTAACTAGATCACTGTTGTCTGAGAATACAAGGTCTAGAATGGAGGAATGTCTGGTTGGCTCTGTTACAAACTGATGCATGAAAAGCTCCTCTTCAAAGATTTGCCTATACATTATACAACCTACACTCATTTGTTTCCTCTGCTATACTTTCGTATCCTCTTAAGTTAATATCTCCCATAATAAGACACTGAGCCCGAAAGTTCCTACGTATTTCCTCACAAATATCTTGGTTTGTTTCAGCTTGGGAGTTCCTTGGAAGATTCCCTGGTCTGTAAAATGCACCTATCCTCAACCTTCCTCTGTTTCCTGTACCAATTTTAATGTCAAGCTAGATTGATTCTACTTCTTTTACTTTACTAGAATCATCAACTCTAGTAGTGTAGTACAAGCTATTTACATATACAAACACTCCGCCCCCTGCCGTGATTCTCTGCAGTATGAGAACATGTTATACCCTTGTAACTCGAAATCCTGTAGCCTATCCCTATTATACCCCTCACTAACCCATGTATCGGTTACACAAATGATATCAGGCTTTTCAAGGGCTACATAACACTCAAACTCATCAAATTTAGACCTAATACTTTGGGCATTCAGCAACCCACATGTGATCTTATACTTTGAGCTGACTCTACTAATTCTGAGGGAATTATGATCTACTGTCCTATTCTGACATGAACTTCTACCAATGCTTACTTCCTGATGCCCTGGTACTAGCGTCCCCGACCCCCCCCCCCCCCACCTCCTACCTAGTTTCCCTGAATGACACTTCTGTAGGCATCTCACACAGCCCTTGCCCCCTCATCCGATAAGTGAAGCCCATCCTTCATATAGTACCTACGCCACTCATAGAACTGATCCCATAAGTCTACATAACTAAGCCCCATAGCTGAACATAATTTCTGAACTGAGCTGTTCACAGACAGAGCTCTCGAGTACCAGTTTCTGCCACAAGTATTGGCGATATACTTACTGGTCCTAGCCAAGACTTTTAGCCAAACACTTTGGCTTAAGCTGGCTTAGGCGTGCCTTAGTGCCCAAGTTTTCGCCGCTTTGGCAGCCTTCGTTTTTTTTTTTATACGGAAAACCAGGCACGAATGCAGCAAAATTAAAACTGTATCATAAGCATGTAATAATGCAAATCTTTGTACGCAGTCTTACTCTGCATAGGTTAGAATGGTCAATTTGTTGCCATTTGAACGTAAAATATGTATGTCAGGAAAACTTTCTGTAGTAATTTCCAATGATTTTAGACAACAAAACTCTTACAAAACAATACAAGAATATGGTCTCAACTTTGGTTAGGCACTGCCTAAAGTGCCTTAACCCTATTTGTAACAGGGGGGGGGGCGGATTCCGCCCCTCCCCCCTCATGTTTTTCGCAGATATCTCCAGAACAACTGGGAGCAGGGCCATGAAATTTTCGGACTTTTCATAGAATTGAATACCGCATTTTGAGTCAAAATTTTTAGTTCTTAACCTGAACAGAGGCGGTTCCAGGGCCCAGTTTTGGGTGGGTTCGGAGGCGAAATTTGTCGATAATACGGAAATGCGATCTTCACGGTTTCTTCCTAACTGCCTCAAGTATAAATGTGTTACATCGGTTTTATGGTGATTGAAACAAGTGCAAATTAGTTAATGTTAATGAAATATCATAAAAAATTGCATGGCAGAGGCGGTTTCAGGGGCTTGAAAAGGGGGGGGGGGGGTTTCCAGGAAGTATTCAATGATTGGCAGGAAGCTAATAGAGCGATGTAAGGGGCATTTATAGCTATCAAGATGTAAAAGATAGCTTCTTCTTCCATTATTTGCATAATGTATTACATATAGAGTTTTACGGGCGTGTTCAGGAACATGAAAAGGGGGGTGACTGGCATGGAGATGACGATATGCCAGCGATAACGGCGCAATAGACGTTTAGCTTATAATGATATATGCACATATGAGGCCAGAAAAGGCAATAAAGTCATTTTTGGCAGAGGTGCGCTCAGGAATGGAAGAAAGGGGGTCATATTATTGCAAGGAAACCAAGAGGCATGGGCGTTCAATGACATAACATACTGCAGTTTTCGGATGAAACACGCACCACAGGCTACTCTACTAACAATTATAAGATAATAGGCGAGTCCAGGTAGGGTAAAAAGGGGGTAAGCAATGTCAATTGAAGTTGGAAGTGAAATAGTCACTGTTGACTAGTTAGTATCATAATAGCGGATAACATACTTTTCAAAATGTCTTGCGCGGCCCCAGTTTGGATCCTGGATACGCCTATGATAAAGTGCAACATGCAAAAAGGAACCATCTACGATAAGTAACATATTTATAGTGCTGGGTAGCAACTTGTCTGCGGTAAATATTTGTCCCCATTTACCTCCCTTTTCACTAACCTGGTACCGCCTATGGCAAAAAATATGTTGTATAACCGTTTTGTCTAATGTCACAATCACATACCATTTTATTTATCAAAAAACAACATCACAAAATGGTCTTATTACGCATTTACTTCACCCCTATATTGAGTGACCTGCACACGCCTATGATTTGTGAATTTTCAAACGTCACCGTCATATATCAATATCCAATTCAATCTCTATCGATTCCTATTAGTTGTCTTCAAATCGGTCGATAAACATGAAAGCTATGTCGGATCAAAAATACCACTACAATTTGTAGTTTTTGCCCCCCTGGTGCCCCCCTATCCAAAATTTAGATATTTTTATTATTTAGAAATGTAGATTGTATTGAGAGGAACCAAACAACGTTTCATTTTTGAAAATCGGACGGGTAGATCTCGAGATCTCGGGGGGGGGGGGGGGGGGCGAAATCCGCCCTCCCCCTGTTACAAATAGGGGTAGCCAGGAGCCTGTTACAAATAGGGTTAATGGACGCGCCGCCACTGAACTCCTCTGCAATATGGCACCGATGCCGTACAAACCCGTCACGGGCCCACCAACCCCCAGCCCGGCCCGGCCCAGGCCCATGAACACCAAGCCCAGGCCCGGACAGGCACGGAGCCAAGGGGAGGGCGGCGGGGGCGGCCGCCGCCTCCCCCTGGAGGCCAGGAGGGCCCTTTTCGGCGCGCGCAGCGCGCCGAAAAGGGTCGACGAGACCGCGTGAAGCGCGGTATCATGGGCTCTTTACTACACGAAGCGTGGTCTTTAGAGAGTTTAGAGGACTTCAGAGGCCCATTAGGGCCACCAAGGCCCTCTCGTCAAAGACCAGAGGGCCCCTTGGACGTTCAAAAGAGCCATGTGCATTGTGCATGTCAGAGGGCCCCTGGCCAGACCGAAAAGGCCCCTGAGCGGGTCAGAGGGCCCCCTGAGCACGTCGAATGGGCCCTTGAACACGTCGAATGGGCCCCTAGCCAGCACAGAAGGGCCCCTGTGCAGGTTGAGAGGCCCCTGAGCATGTCAACAGGGCGACAAAGCGGCCAGCGCAGTCCTTTACCAGGGTATAAGGGACCCTGAGCAGGTTGGAGGGCCCCTGGGAAGTTAAGAGGGCCCCTGGGAAGTTAACAGGGCCCCTGGGAAGTTAAGAGGGCCCCTGTGCAGGTCAGAGGGTCCCTGACCAGACCAAAAGGGCCCCTAGGTGGGTCAGAAGTGTCCCTGAACATGCCGAATGAGCCCCTAGCCAGCACGGAGGGGCCCCAGGGCAGGTCGGAGGGCCCTCGGAGCATGTCGCAAGGCGACAAAGTAGCCAGCGCAGTCCCTTGCTAGGTCGGAAGGGCCCCTTAGAAGGTTAAAGGGCCCCTGGAGAGACCAGAGGGCCCCTGGAAAGTTAAAAGGGCCTCTGCACAGATCGGAGGGGCCCCTGACCAGATCAAAAGGACCCCTGGGCGGGTATGAAGGGCCCCTGAACATGCCGAAGTGGCCCCTGGCCAGCACGGAGGGGCCCCAGGGCAGGTCGGAGGGCCCCTTGAGCATGTCGGCAGGGCGACAAAGCAGCCAGCGCTGGCCGACCAGAAGAGTCGCTGGGCCGATCGGAGGGGCTCCTGTGCAAGTCAGAGGGGCCCTGGCTGGACCGAAAGGGTCCCTGGGCCAGTCGGAAGGCCCCTTGAACATGCCGGATGAGTTCCTAGCCAGACTGGAGGAGCCCCTGGCCAGGTTGGAGGGGCCCCTGAGCAGGGGCGGCGGATTGCGGGGGCAGGGTACCCAAAATTCCCCCAGTCGAAAATCCTGGGGGGCAAAGGGTAGTTCCCCCCCCCCAGATTTTTGCCTGCTCAATCTGGGGGCAACATGACCCTTCCCCTCCCCAGGATTTTCATTTGAGGGGGATTTTGGGTACCTTGCGCCCCGCAATCCGCCGCCCCTGCCCCTGAGCATGTCGGCAGGGCGACAAAGCAGCCAGTGCAATCCCTGGCCAGGTCGGAAGGACCTCTGAACAGACCGAATGGGCCCCTTGACACACAAGAGGGGCTTCTTGGAAGGTCAGAGGAGTCTCTGGTGTGACCGGAAGGGTCAAAGCACGTAGAGATCCCAGATGAAAATGAAATACAAAGAGGACTTACTCCACAATACAAATATTAAAAGCGGAGCTTTCGGGTATATTGTAACACCCTTCGTCAGGGTGCTACAATATACCCGAAACATCCTATTTTATTTTTTCCTGTAGAGTAAGCCCTCATTGTATTATATATATCACCCACTCCACATCATGTCTTTTCGCTTCGCGGATCCCAGATGAGTCCCTGAACAGGTCGGAGGGGCGTAGAAAAGGTTACAGGGGCCCCTAGACGATCTGAAGGGCCTTGGGCCTTTCAACAGTAAGAGTACAGGGAATACAACTCAAAATTTTCGTGCCACTCCGCGGCGCAATTTAACTACAAATTCAACTATATGCGGGTTAGGAAACAAAAATCGGTCAGTTTCTCGGCGCATTTATGTGTTATGTTGCTACTTTCCTATATTATTGGGCAACATAGTTCACTTTAGCACTTTTTCCCGCACTTTTAAACGCACAATATAGCAATTTTAGAGGTTCGCACCATACGCAATGCGACGCATTGATGAGAAAGCTACCCAGGGCATAATACTTAAAATTTTCGCGCTGCTCCGCGGCGCAATTTGTTTAAGAGTTCCAGGTGTTGAGCTTAAACAAAATATTCTAAGTTGGTATAGCTGATTCCAAATTCGTGTCGCTGGTTCCAAAGTTGATGTGGCAGTTTGCTAACTCCAGCTTCTAAACGTTGGTATGGCCCATGCCATACCTGCGATACTGCATTTTCCAGCCTTGTAACGTGCTTTTTCAAGCGTTTTGTTTTTGTTTGGGGGGGGGGGGGCTTTCAACGCTTGGAAAGGGGCCCTTTCAACGCTCGGGAAGGGGCCCTTTCGAGGCGCCGCCCCCCCCCCCCCCTGGACGAAATCCTGGCTACGTGCCTGGGCCCGGACCAGGCCCGGGCAAATGAATAATATTGAGACCCAGGCCCAGTCCGGCCCGTTCAGATTAAGCATATCATTATTTTCACAAAAAGTGCAATCATTATCCCAGCATATTTACTTGTATACTATAAATGTGAAACAATTAACCAACTATGCTAACCAAAAAAACAAAAGGCCACAGCCACAGCAACAGTGTGTTCCTGTGTAAGTGAACTGTTGGTTAAAATATTTTTGAGCTCTGACCTGAGCTTGTGCAACGCGCGTATTACTTCAAAATTGTCAGGCTCAGGCTCATCCAGAGCCCAGTGATTTCCTTAAAGTTGAGGCCCAGCCCAGGCCCAGCCCAGGCCCAGCCCAGGCCCAGCCCAGGCCCAGCCCAGGCCCAGCCCAGGCCCAGCCCAGGCCCAGCCCAGGCCCAGCCCAGGCCCAGCCCAGACCCAGCCCAGGCCCAGCCCAGGCCCAGCCCAGGCCCAGCCCAGGCCCAGCCCAGGCCCAGCCCAGGCCCAGCCCAGGCCCAGCCCAGGCCCAGCCCAGGCCCAGCCCAGGCCCAGCCCAGGCCCAGCCCATGACGAACTCTGCTGTACAAACTGACACATGTCGGCGAGGATGACACACACTGCAGCTCCCACGTCTCTCTTCAGTTGCTTCCTGGTCTTGAGATTCTTCTTGAACGTCTGTTCTTTCAGGTACTCTACAAGAGTGACACGAGCTCATTCTTATAAAATAAAATTGAGCCACGGCTGCAAATAAAAAACATCGAGCAATGAAAAGCAGCCGGCTGCATTTTTCATTATCATAAATTATCATAAAACCGAGAAGCGACTGCACATTATGTCTTCTTTTCTCCACCGCGCCCGCTCGGGTACAAATCTGGCTGCAAACAAAAATGGGCAGGTATGACGTCATACTTAAAATGTCAGGTATGACGTCATCATCATCATCATCATCATCATCATATATTTCGGATACATCCATTGCATGGTTTTTCAGTAATCCACGTCATTTACAGCTCAGTAAAAACACTGCATTAAAACATACTCATCGCATATCATACTCATTTCAAAGTTAAATTACATGACTTCACCTACGTTCGCTTTAAAAATTATAAAACTTGGAGAACACCTGACAGTCATCGGCAGCTGATTCCATGCCCGCGTCGCACGACACAGAAAGGAGCGCCGCGCAAACTCCGTTCTGACTCGGGCAACTTCCAGCTCTCGGTTTTGTGTCGCTCGAGTGGTGCGACAAGATACCTCGGAGCGGTCGGCCAGGAGTCGGCGGATTGACACTGGTGCGTCTGCGTCATGGATGAGCTTGTACATAATATGCACAAGCTCATCCATGACGAGCTTGTGCAACGCGCAAGCTCAAGTACGTCATACTTACAACTGTTTTATCAGTCAATCAATATAGCTGCTACAATTTTGATTTTTAGCATCGGATTTTATGTCAAAATAATTTGTAATACAACTTTCAGGTAATACAACTACGGGTACTACCTAGACCGTGGATGTATTCTTTAGGCGCCAATTGTGTTCTGCGGCACAGTATCAAAAATGGAGCGGACATTTGGCGCCCATTATGAACAAATTGGCGCTGTGTTGCGGGGCCATTTTAGGTGGTTATGTGGCTCTAATCTGAATACAAAAATATATTTATTGAAAGAAAAATGTTCAAGCATGATTTATATCCGTCAGTGTGCCATGAACGTCTCTTAGGAAAAACATCATGTCCATCTTTTTCATAGATTTTGTATCCACGGAAACCCGAGGACATTGGCGCCATGGCGCTGTATGGGGACTGGCGGATGTCCTCGTACAGCGCCAGGCGCCGTACGAGGACACCTAACTAGCGCAAATGTTCCGCCGCATAGGGGGCGAGGACGTGCCCATCTCCAAAATTAGCCCACGCCCGGCAGGAGCGGATCCATGCTTTTCATTGAAGTGGCTACAGGCTGGGGGGGCGCATTTTTTTGGCACCTGAGGAGGGGAGGGGGGCGCCGGCGTCGGGTCGTCAGCGCGATGAGTCGTTGAGCAGGTGTGGGTAGTGTCGGATCGTCAGCGCGATGAGTCGTTGAGCAGGTGTGGGTAGTGTCGGGTCGTCAGCGCGATGAGTCGTTGAGCAGGTGTGGGTAGTGTCGGGTCGTCAGCGCGATGAGTCGTTGAGCAGGTGTGGGTAGTGTCGGATCGTCAGCGCGATGAGTCGTTGAGCAGGTGTGGGTAGTGTCGGGTCGTCAGCGCGATGAGTCGTTGAGCAGGTGTGGGTAGTGTCGGGTCGTCAGCGCGATGAGTCGTTGAGCAGGTGTGGGTAGTGTCGGATCGTCAGCGCGATGAGTCGTTGAGCAGGTGTGGGTAGTGTCGGGTCGTCAGCGCGATGAGTCGTTGAGCAGGTGTGGGTAGTGTCGGATCGTCAGCGCGATGAGTCGTTGAGCAGGTGTGGGTAGTGTCGGATCGTCAGCGCGATGAGTCGTTGAGCAGGTGTGGGTAGTGTCGGGTCGTCAGCGCGATGAGTCGTTGAGCAGGTGTGGGTAGTGTCGGATCGTCAGCGCGATGAGTCGTTGAGCAGGTGTGGGTAGTGTCGGGTCGTCAGCGCGATGAGTCGTTGAGCAGGTGTGGGTAGTGTCGGATCGTCAGCGCGATGAGTCGTTGAGCAGGTGTGGGTAGTGTCGGGTCGTCAGCGCGATGAGTCGTTGAGCAGGTGTGGGTAGTGTCGGATCGTCAGTGCAAACAGTTGTTGACGGGCGGGGGGGGGGGGGGTGTCCTTAATTAAAGAAAGTCGTTGACAAGGGAGAGGAGTTTTTAATTATCACCTAACCCTCGCCCCGCTGGGGTATTAAGCCGAACACGCCCCGCTGGGGGAAGATTCTGCCCCCTCCCTCGTTATCATCCGAACCAATAACCGCATCGAGACGCACAAGGCGGCATTCGAAATCTCTCAATGAGAAACATTTGCGCAAATTTTTCCAAATAAAGTCACATATCAGGTCACGGTTAGGTCAAAGGTCAAAATTGAGGTTTTTGAGTTTTTGGGCCATACTCTCCATCCAAAGCCTTAGATTGCGACTATTATCGCACAAAGTGCTCTCAAAAGCATAATGCATATCCCGCATAAGCAAAAGTGAAATTGTAAGCAAAGGTCAAGGTCAAGGTCAGGTCACAAAAGGTCACTATTGGCAAGACTCAGCAGAGCTGCGGAGTTGGAGTCGAAGTCGGAGTCGGAGTCGGCAGTTTTGGCCGGAGTCGGAGTCGACTTTTTGGCCATTGGCGATTACTTTGGTCGGTATAATAATCGTCGGCCGTGGGACATTAACTTTAAAACCTAACTGTTTTTTTATAAAAAATGGTTGGAAAATTAAACCTATAGTTGACTCATCTGGCGGTAGATTTCCGCCTAATAGGGGAATCATTTTAACGTCGTCTGATGATAATTGTGGTTTTGGACGCACCGACTCTTATGGTCACACGACGCCCATTTTCACGTCATTGTGCTCGTTTCGGCAAGGAGATTCGAATCATACCATGGCGACCAGGTTACCTAAGTCAACTTCAAAATTTTACCTCAGGTCAAGGTAATTTTAGGTCATGTGGTGAACCAGGTATATGTCGTGCTGCGCAATTTCGGACGCGTCTCGACGAGACATACAAGTAGTGCCGGTCTCACGCTCTTATCTTCATGTTATGCTATCAAGAGTTATTGGCAAAGAAGTGATGGTCACCTCAGATGACCTCACTCGATCTTGTAGGGGTCACTGAGCAATAATTGTACTTGGGTCATCAAGAATGAGCTATAATAACAATCTCAAAATAATTATTCTGATCTAATGCGTATCCTCTGATACGAAAACCTTTGTATATTAACTTATAATGGGAAGGCCACGGCATTTATCTGACCTTAGGTCACTGATATAAACAAATCCGAGATAGCTAGCAGAGTCGTAGGTATGGTCGGAATCGTAGTCTATGGCTATTGGCATTGGCTTGATTACGGCTTGATTAATGATTACGTCCTGTGAGTTTTGAAGTGCTCAGCCAAATACTGTGACCAGTGGCTGTGGCTCGACCACAAAGGCTCTAGCTCGCTTGGGCATTTAACTATGTTTAAAACAAACTTGACTTTTTATAGGATGTTTATATTTCCTTAAAAATCAGGAAAAATTAAAAATTTCGGTCGATTTCAATAATTTAGGGGCATGGCACGATGGCATGGCACGATGGCCCTTACTTCCACCCTTGAACACCCCCAATGCTTTTTGGAAATCCACATCCCTGACTGGTAGACTTGGTTGCCGGAGGCAAGGCTGCGAAGAGCGGCGCACTGACTGGCCAGCTGTAATACAGCGGGAGCAGCAGCGGCTCCAGTGAAGACGAGCTGGAACGAGCTGGGCATGAAGCCTGCAGCTGCTGCGAGCTGGGCCGGTGGAGGCTGGCTGCGCTCCCCGCTCGGTGCCTGTTTCGCGGGTTCCGCCGCCTGCAGGCGAGCGCGACTGGGCTGGACGCGTGGCCGGCATGCTGCGCCCGTGCTGGGGCGGCGTATTATTGTTCTCCATACTGTTTAGAATAAAGACAAACAGAGAAAAAATATAATTGCAGATATTGCTTTATAGCATGCGGTTGGAAAACGGATATAGGCCTGAGTCGGAGTTGGAGTCGGAGTAGGAGTCAGAGTCGATTTTTTTCAGGCCGGAGTCGGAGTCGGAGTTGCTAAAAATATGTTGACTCCGCAGCCCTGGGGAAGAGGTCTAAAAAATCCATGCTACACATGTTCTATTGGTTAGTTTACACGCAGGATTCGATAGTAGCAGCCATTCTCACAACCTGACTTCAGGTCAGAGCTTCAAAGTCAGGTTACATAAGCTCAAAACTTGAAATTGATTCATCTAAATGAAAAGGCATGCTTCTAGACCAGTTTTGTTTCAGAAATATAGCGCTGACAATTGATTTGTCTGTATCTGGTCACTAGCAGCAAAAAAACGCAACTTAAAAATGACGTCATGAATTACCTAAACTTTGGGTGCCATAAGTCAGTCAAAAATAAACATATTGCTTTGGAATTTGGTGTGGGTATCACCCATACCTTGTGCTCCAATTGGTTCATTCCATGTTTTAAATATCATCAACAATTGATTTTGTGGATTATTTTATTTTGGGGGGTCAAAAACCCCAAAATGCAAATCCGAGATAGCTATTTTGAAGAAAATGACGTTTCCTTTCTTTTGTCGTTTTTATTTGTAATTTGCATCAAAACGCGATGTTCTACAATTTTTCAAACGTTTATCGTTTTTCCACCAAAAATGGCAAGCCATGACGTCAGTAAAACGTCATTATTTCCCCAGAGTACTACATCGATTCAATTGAAATTAGGTGAAAAGACGTAAAATGATGCAGCATGAGGTACTGGAAGCTTCACTTAGATATCTATCATAGTGTTCAAGTTATTGAAAAAATGCCCCCCCCCCCCCCAGTGGGGCGCGGGCTAGTTATCACTTATTACAGCCAATGCAGGAACGCGCGGGGGATACTTGTATTAAATCCCCCCATGTTCATGTGGGTGTGATAGGGGGGATTTGCTCCTAATGCTCCCCCCTCCGCCAGTGGCCATGGTCATGTGGTGACGCAAGGTTGTCGTTGGAAAAATTGCAGTGTCGCGCCAAAATAATTCATTATTGTAATAATGTAACACACACAAACCATTTTGACAGTGCTATGATTTGGGGTCGCCCTCCATCGGCTTGAGGGCGCTCTCCATGGGTTTGGGGGCGCCCTACATGAGTTTGGGGGCGCCCTCCTCAGATTCGGGGTGCACCTCATCGCGTTTGAGGGCGCCCTTCCGAAGTTTTGGGTGCTCATCGGGACTCCCTCCCCAGAATTGTGAGCGCCCTCCATGGAATTGGGGGCACCCTCTATGGATTTTGGGCGCCCTTCTCAGATTCGGTGGGCCTGCCGAATCTCGTTCGAGGGCGCGCTTCCGAGTTTCGAGGGCGCCCTCCCGAAGTTCTGAAGTTCGGGGTGCTTTTGGGGCATCTGGGCGCACTCCCGGAATTAGGGGCGCCCTTCATGGGTTTTGGGGCGCCTTTCATGGGTTTGGGGGCGCCTTTCATGGGTTTGGGGGCGCTTGAGGCGCCCAGATTGCGCCTTCGGCGCAGGGACGCCAATTTCCATTGCACGGAGCTGCCAGCCCCGTTGACCCCCCCCCCCTAGATCCGCCCCTGGCGCCTGGTTCTCTGAGACAACTTCGCTCCGTAGCTCGAAAAATAATAGAAAGACGCAGGCAAAATACATTCAACGGCTCTGAATGAATCGAATCGAAGATTTGTTTTAGCTCAGATCAATATTGAGGTCACCAGAGGTCATCGAAGAAGTTCAACTTTGCTTCTTTAACCCTCGCCCATGCAGCGTCCGATCACTGCGTGACCTTGCAAGAGGGGGAGGGAGGGGGGTACGACCCCGTTGCGTTTCGCCCCTAATTGAGCTAGAGCTTCGATTAAAAACGAGCGTATTGCTTGTGACGAGAGGAAGCCATTGGCACCCGATGTTAAGGTCCTGGGCTAGGTGACATATGAGGTCAATGACCCCAAAAGTCATCAAAATTGTAAATGCGTAGAAATTTAATATAATCGAGCTAGAATCGTGAATGAGATTATAATTATGCTTAATATGTGCCAAATTTGAAATCAGCGTTACAAAATGTTCTAGAAACTGCCAAATTCCAAAAAGATCATGTCAGGTCATCTGCGGTCAGTGACCTCGGTTGACCTGTGGAAGCGCATGACCCCAGTGGAACATATCATTATGTAAAATAGATCCCAGATTTGAAATCAGCGTCACAAAATGTCCTAGAAACTGACAGAATAAAAAAGTTATCTGAGGTCATCGGAGGTCAGTGACCTCGGTTGACCTCTGAAAGGTTCAATCGAGGTTACAATCTTAGTGGAAACCACAACTGTCGCCTGGAAACACCTGTGCATATGCCCCTGAACAACAAACTCTCGGAAACTGCACAAGTTACAAGGATCGATATTACGGGACGCCAGTTGCGCCTGACATGACCTCGAAAAAGGGTCATAGGTCACGGGTCATGGGAGTTAGAAGTTGGAAATTGTGAGAGTGTTTGTCCAATTGTTCAACAGTACGGTAATTGAAATTTGATCGTAATCAGTTCATATTTACGCGAGTTATTCCTGAAAAACCGTGCGGGGTGGCACCCCCTCCCCCCTCTAGCCCACCTGCACTAACGAGGGTTAAGTCGCGACAAAGGAACCTATATATTTTGGAACCTATGATAGACAGAAACGAAAGGGAGAATAATCTAAAGCACTTGCAACAAATACATTGTTAAGATACCTTCCGTTTATATTAACCCGCGCGGCGCTGGGGTCTCCATCCGAACGCCCGGCGCTGGGGGGGGGGGGGGGTAAATTTTACCCCCCTCGTATTCCGAGCCAATAACCGCAGCGAGACGCGCAAGGCGGCGATCGAAAGCTCTCAGTGAGAAGAATCTAACGTGTACCCGAAATTCTTGAAATAAGGTCACATGTCAGATCACGGTCAGGTCAAGTGTCAAAATTTAAGTATTTGGCATAAGCAAAGCCGAGCCGCCTCAGCGCGGTGATGCATTTGCGTTATTTGTATAAAGGCTATAGCCCGGGATCTTAAAAGTATAGTTATTAAAGTCGGCGTCAATAAAGTGGGCTTCCTGAACGGCGGCTACTAACGGATTATTATTTAAGACATAATGTTTGAGTTGCCCCCAATGAGATATTAAAGATCTAACATTCCATTGGAGGACGAATTCTGACTGGTTATTAGTCATCTAGTTACTGTCCAGGCCACGCCTGGCGGTCGCTCGAGTACGCCTGCGGCGGGAGCGGGGGCGGCTCGACCTGCCTTCAGGTTCAGCGGGGCGGGAGGGTGACTGGGAGGGCGAGGAGCAGGTGTCACTCTCAGAGAGTCGGGGAGGGGAGGGTGGAGCGGGTGGGCAGGGAGCTGGAGCGGGAGGGCGGGGACTGGGCGGGGTTGCGGGTCACTTTCAGGGAGACGGCTCTCATCAGGGAGTCGTCGGAAGAGGGCTCCTCCGAGGATCGGCGCTCCGCTGGTGCTGCGGAGGCCGGGGAGGGGGGGGGGGGGGCAGAGTCGGAGTTCGGCTCGGCTGGGGAGCGCGGTGCCGGTGGCTCCGAGGCGCCTTCGGGGTCCGACAGGGGGGGGGGGGGTCGGGGAACTGGGCTGGCGGTCGGGGGGTCTGTCGGCTGGGGGGTTTGGCGGGAGGCCGGTGGGGTGGGGGGAGTTCCCGGGAGGGGAGGGCCGGCCAAGCGCCGGGGATGAGGTCTGGGCTGAGAGGGGGGGGGGGGGCGTCCGGTGGGCCCCGACTTTCTCGATCCGCCTCGCTTGCGAGGGCCCAGGCCCTGCAGCGGCGGTCCCAGGCCGAGTGGGCC
This sequence comes from Chirona hameri, assembly GCA_036785665.1. Classification (NCBI taxonomy): domain Eukaryota; kingdom Metazoa; phylum Arthropoda; class Thecostraca; order Balanomorpha; family Balanidae; genus Chirona; species Chirona hameri. The sequence goes on from JAXIVJ010008983.1 coordinate 20,358, forward strand.
TCGTCGCACGTGGCGCAGCGTGCTGCGCGCGTGCACCCGTCCGTGGCGTGGTCGCCTGCGCACCTGCCACAGGTGGCGGTGCGCGCCCGGCACGTCCACTTGGTGTGGCCGTAGTGCCAGCACTGCCGACACTGCGGGGGAGGGATCCACTCCCTGACGGGGGCAGCCATGTACCCACAATGAATGTGGGTAGGCAGCTCCTTGCCTCGGAAGCGGAGCCGAAGCAGTAGGTTGGGCTGGTCGGGTCGCTTCCTCGATGGAGTGAGGCGGTTGACCTCGCACACCCCTTGGTGTGCGAGTTCTCGGAGGATCATCTCCTCCGAGAAATGGGCGATGTCTGGGCACCAGACCAGACCCTCCACGGAGTTGAGGTGCGCCGGGGCCTCCACGGCGACCTCCACTCCAATGAAGTTGGTCCTTGCCATGACGCTGACGTTCTGCTCGGACATCAGTGTCTCGATCAGGAGAGCTCCCGAACGAATGGGCTTGGCGTTAGCTACGTCGCCACTGATGGCGACCAGCCAACGCCGGACCGAGAACGGATTGACATGCCTAAATGGCATGCCATCCACTCGCCACATAAGGAGGCAAGCGGGTCCGTCCGGGGGTGGGATCGGGGGGGGGGGGGGGAGCCGAGCTCCAGGTCGGTCCCTGGGAGGCCCCTGAGGGGGGCAGGGAGTGGAACCGACCGGGGGGTGCGCGGTCGCGCACCGGGGGACCCCAGAGGGGGGTCGGGGGAGGGCGGGGGTCCGAGGGGTAGCCATCGTTACTCAGAGGATCAGGATAGGGTTAAATTGGGGCCTAACTTGTTACTTTAACTTGCCGCACACGACAGAGCGTGTTGGCAACTGCAAATTAAACTAGAAAAAGTGGAGGGGGCCTAATCCGTGGAGGAGGCCTATTGCCAATAAAAATTGTATCTAAAGAGTCTACCTACTTAAATATAAGGCAGGGTTGTTAGACCCTTATATAGGTAGACCTTAGCTATATAAGGGTATAGGTTGTTAGACCCTTATATAGCTAAGGTCTACCTATATAAGGGTCTAACAACCCTGCCACACGCACGTGGTCAGGGTTCCGCATCCGGAAGCGGTGAAGGGCTGGCGAAGGCTGGCTGGCTGGCTGCCTGTCGAAGGTCGTATGTCGATGAAAGGATGAGCGGGTCTTTCAAGAACCAGCAGCGGGTCTTCCAAGAACCGGTCTACTTCAGCTGCTGCATCTATTTCACCTTGCGGCGAAGCGCCGGGTTCCACCAACACCTCGTCTTCTTTGGCGTCTCTTTCTCCTTCTTCTGTCTGAAACAAAATATGGTCACTGATTTGAATTAATTGTCATTAAACGTGACCAAACCTAGCCATTGAGTGAAATTCAGCAGTATTAAGTCCCGTTCATGGCGTAACCCTAGTCAGTGTAGAGTTACATACCTACGTGACCATGCGGGGGGTTTGGTATGCCCCTCCCCCCCCCTTGGCCTTTCACCCCCAATGGAGCCCCGCCGCGATTCACAAAGGAGCGAGTTGCTTGTAATGAGAAGAGAAAAAAAATCGGGAATAGTGGGAAAATGGCGGAGAAACGGCGGTTATGGAAGTTACGTAACTTCGAAATATTTCATAAAATTGTCTTCTAAAAAATATTTGTACAGTGGTGCGCGTATCGGATCTATACCGATTCGATATTGAATCAGCAATCGCTTACACGATACGGGAGACGGGAATGGAATGGAATAGGGACATAACTAGAATGGGACGAGAAGTGACGGACACATGATGGTTACGAGACAGGAACGGAGCGGGACGGGAACGAGTAAAGAACGGGACGGGAGTGTGACCGGAACGAGACGGGATTGGGACGGTAGCGTGACGGGAATTGAACAGGACGGAAGAAGGGACGGGAGGACTGGAACGTGACTGGAACGTGACTGGAACGGGACTAGAACGGGACTGGAACGGGGCTGGAACGGCACTGGAACGGGACTGGAACGGGACTAGAACGGTACGGGAACTCGACGGAAACGGGACGAGACGGGAACGGGACGAGACGGGAACGGGACGAGACGAGAGGGGAACGGGACGGGACGAGACGGGAACGGGATGAGACGGGAACGGGATGAGACGGGAACGGGATAAGAAGGGAACGGGACGAGACGAGACGGGAACGGGACGAGACGGGAACGGGACGAGACTGGAACGGGACGAGATGGGAACGGAACGAGACGAGAATGGGAACGGAACGGAACGGAACGGTAACGGGACGGGAATGGGAACGGAACGGAACGGAACGGAACGGTAACGGGACGGGAACGGGACGGGAACGGGACGGGAACGGGACGGGAACGGGACGGGAACGGGACGGGAACGGGACGGGAACGGGACGGGAACGGGACGGAAACGGGACGGGAACGGGACGGGAACGGGACGGGAACGGGACGGGAACGGGACGGGAACGTGACGGGAACGTGACGGGAACGGGACGGGAACGGGACGGGAACGGGACGGGAACGGGACGGGAACGGGACGGGAACGGGACGGGAACGGGACGGGAACGGGACGGGACCGGGACCGGGACCGGGACCGGGACCGGGACCGGGACCGGGAACGGGACGGGACGGGACGGGACTGGACGGGGACGGGGACGGGGACGGGGACGGGGACGGGGACGGGGACGGGGACGGGGACGGGAACGGGAACGGGAACGGGAACGGGAACGGGAACGGGACGGGACGGGACGGGACGGGACGGGACGGGACGGAACGGGACGGGACGGGACTGTCCGTTGGTGACTGACCACCGGATCGTGCGGAAATGTGAAGACGAGGCAGACAGGCGGATCGCGGAGTCGATAATAATACGGGACACACTGTCAGCACTCAACGACAACACCACGTCCTGGCAGCTTCTACCAAAGTAGAAAATGACGGTTGAGCGCATAAAATATGTAATGTGTAAATGTGCATGTTAATATTAGCGGGAACTTAGCTGTTCTGAGGTATACCTTGATGCTTGATAGACGGAATATGAATATATGAGGCATTGGAAAGAAAACAAGGCATGTACAGAGCGATGGTTACTGTGTGGAGTGTTGCATTCGGTCGATAAAGGGCAGTGGCCGAATATACCCGAAACAATTTGGGCTTTTAATTAATTTTGTCGAATAATTTGAGGATAAGGTCAAGTATGTGAATTGCCGAGCGGGCGCGAAGCGCCCGTGAGGTTTCTCGTCAACTTAACACGCGCCCTGGAGGGGGGGGGGGGGGGGCGAAATCCGCCCACCCCTCCGTTTTTTCGAGGATAGCGCAAAAACGGCGGCGCGCAGCGCCGCCGTTTTTTGTATACCTGTTTATAAATGAACTTCCCGCATTATGTAAAATTCTTGGCCTCAGGTCATCTCAGGTCAGGTCACCAGACCAGGTCACGTGATGACCTCAACTCCAAAACGTTTGCAGTAGTACCACATCCACAGTTTTACGCCGATCGGTTTCAATCTTGCAGAACTTCATAAGGTCATAGATACCAACAATATGTTTATCTCGGATTTATAATATCGGTGACCTCAGGTCAGGCCAATTTTGTGACCGCCAACACGGTTTTATCAATAACTATCGACATAATGAAGATAGAGAAGAGAAAACGGTACCAATATGTTTGTCTCGTCGAGACACGTCTCCCAATATGCAACATGACCAACTTGGGTCACCACTTGACCTTGACCTGAGGTCAAATTTCTCAGTTGACCTAACGCGGTCACCATTAATATGATTCGAAGCGCCTTGACAAGACACACGCGATGGCGTAAACATTATTGCTTTATCTTTATTAGGTAAAAGGATATTTGGGGAAAGCAGTTTTGAAAACAAAATCACCTTTTTGACATTCGATGACCTCTGGAGCCTAAACTATTGACCTGAGCTCAAATCTGAAGACACCTATGTCGATTGCATTTTTCAATGACTGATAATAGGGGGGGGGGCGAAATCCGCCCCCCAGTCAATGGCGGGTTAAAGAGAATACCATTGTATACTTTTGCTGAATTGTGTTTGCAATTTGCTTCAAAACTCTGGTTTCTACGATTTTGCAAACATTTATCGTTTTTCCACCAACATGACGTCATCAAAACATCATTATCTCCCAAACTACATAACAATTACAATTTTTTTACAGCGTACGTATAATTGTTGAGAACTGAGCTACTCAAAATTTCAGCAAGATGCGCCATCTTGCTGAAATTTTGAGTAGCTCAGTTCTCAACAATTATACGTACGCTGTATAAAAAATTGTAATTATTATGTAGTTTGGGAGATAATGATGTTTTGATGACGTCATGTTGGTGGAAAAACGATAAATGTTTGAAAAATCGTAGAAACCAGAGTTTTGAAGCAAATTGCAAACACAATTCAGCAAAAGTATACAATGGTATTCTCTTTAACCCGCCATTGACTGGGGGGGGGGGGCGGATTTCGCCCCCCCCCCTATGATCTCGAAAACCACGCAACGTAGCGACAAGCGGGAAACGAAGTTAGATAGCTAGCATGTGTAAAAAGTTTTTTAATAAAAAATATCAGGGGGCCTGTCAGCCCCCCCCCCCCCCGTAGGACGAGGGTTAAATGCTTGTTTCAGCATTTAATGCATAAGGAAGCGAAATCCGTTTAGTTTGTATACCTAATCAAGGGAGACTTTTGGGGATTTGCCCACCTCAATCAACTTATATTGGTGTTATGTTCTGGAAATTGGATGCTATAACAAACACTTAACCCAATTTATCCTTCAGCTGCACACAGTCTAATCCAGCTGCTCCTTCCCGTTGCGACTCCCGGACTTGGAAGTTGGGCCTCAGGTACTTTGAGGACCACGAGCCGCCACTGCCGGTCACCAGACTCTCTGACGTCATGAGAGGCCCGGTCATCAGACTCTCTGACGTCATGAAGGGCCCGGTCTTGCTGGCCCCGGTCGATTCGCCTGGTACAGTGGCGTGGTGTGGTAAGGCCGGTGTCAACAGGGCGTGATGTCCCGTCAGGTACTTCATCAGATAGCTGTCAGTTGTCACCGTGCCGCCGTGGACAGCATTGCCAGTGGCTGTTTGTTTATGGATGGAACACGGCCTCTCCGCACCTCTATGCATTCCACGCCTGCAATGCAAACAGAGAGTGGTGCATCCTCAAGCTTTGTAGGGCCCTTTTGTCCTTGGTGCGCTCAACCCCAGATCGGTCTGTGTCGCTTTGGAGGTCACTTTGTCCATCTGGAAGTCATGGGGCACAGGTCACCAAGTGCGGGCTTGTATTGTATTGTACCAAATGCAAACCATCCACAAAAACAGTGGCTATTACGGTTTTCAGTCAGTTGTAAATAGGGCGAACAAACGGATAAAAATAAATCACTCTTTTAAAATGAACTAATCTAGACATGACACATGACACACAGCACAGCGTACGACATTCATCACAGTCAGATCAGGTAACATGGTTCGATGTGAGCAGCTCGACCTTGAGCGCCCTCCTAAACCGTCCCACAGACATCGTAGGGAAATCCGGAGGCAGTGAGTTCATCATGTGGGCGGCTCGATACCCGAATCTCCTTTTCCCGGCCTCAGTACGCGCCCCAGGCATAAACAGCTGATCGTCCTGCCTAGTACACCTACCGCGATCGGGCCGTTCACGATTGGCAGTAAACAGGTCTGCGAGTGATTCCGGCTGGCCGGTACTACGGATTTTCTGGAGCAGGCACAGGGTTTGATAGTGGGAGAGACTAGGAGCGTCAAGCCACCGAAGTGAATCACGCACACCCGATACGTGGTCATATTTACGTTTTCCCGAGATGACTCGAGCCGCAAAGTAAATAATCTTCTCGATGCGAAGGTGATTTTTGGCGGAGCCGTTGCCGTAAACAACCAGACAGTATCGGATGTGGGAGATCACGAGGGCGTTGACGATTTCCGGGAGGGTTTCGGGTGGAAGGTAGTGTCTGAGGTGGGACAGGCCAGTCAGGATGCCGCAGCATTTACGTGAGACGGCAGTCACATGAGGGTCCCACGAGAGATGCTGATCAAAGATAACTCCAAGGTTTTTTACTTGAGTAGTGGGGGTCAGGGAAGTACCGCGGAAGTTAACCGTAAAGGACGGAAGTGAGCACAAATTTTGTCGGGTTCCGAGTGTGAGAAGCTCGAACTTGGTTACGTTAACTTTGAGGCCGTTGCTGTGAAAATAGCCGCCAAGAGAAGATAGAGCAGATTCCATGCGAGCGATAAGCGCTGGCAGGCAAGATTTGGGTTCTGAGACTAAGACCTGAGTGTCGTCAGCGTACTGCACTACGAATGCATCGGCTACATGGAGACTCAGGTCATTGGCAAAAGCGCAAAAGAGGATAGGGCCGAGGGACGAACCTTGGAATACTCCCTGATTGATAGCTCGAGGGCAAGAAATTTGGAATTTTCCGTCTGAGCCGGTATAGCTAACACTCTGGGTATGACCATTTAAATAGTTTTGAAACCAAGTAGTATTAATGCCGAGAGTCTGGAGCTTGAAGAGAAGTTTGTCGTGGTCAATGACATCAAAACATTTACTTAAATCTATGAGACAAAGAAGTGAAATTTTGCCAGTGTCAAAAGCCAAAAATATTTCATCAGAAATGCAGGTGAGAGCCGTCTCAGTGGAATGCCGCGGGCGAAACCCGTGCTGGGTGGGTGAGAGTAGGTGGTTAGCGGATAGGTAGTAGTAGAGCTGACGTTGGACCGCCCGCTCAACTATTTTGGAAATAACCGGAAGTATATAAATGGGACGGAAGTTTGAGGGGTCAGAGGGATCGCCCGACTTGTAAATCGGGTGGACGATTAAGTGTTTCCAGAGGACGGGGATGTCGGAGGTGGTGATGCAAAGGTTAATGATATGGAGCAGTACATGGCCAATGGTATTAAATGCAAGTTTCAAGACGCGAATGCAAATTCCATCATCGCCGCGTGCAGAAGAATTTCGCATACTGAACATGATATTATGCAGCGATTTAAGACTGATGGGGTGAGGTGAGAAGGCACACGTCCCCACTCTCGGTAAGCGAGTGGGGAGTGAGGGAGCCGGGCCGTAGCTTGCCAGTTCCGCCGCCACCCTGGGCCCCACTTCGACAAAAAAAGTCGTTCAGGGTATCGGCGGAAGCAGATGGCAGCACCTGTATGCTAGGCCTCTTACTCCCCACTATGTTTTTGGCACACTTCCAGACGCTCGCTCGTCCCTGCTCTTTAATTTGTTTGCTAATGTGCAGTTTCTTTTCTGCACGAAAGGCCGAACGTGCCAGACGGTTAGTGGAACGATATTCTACTGAGCCATGACCATGCACTCTCAAGGCTACAGAGCGACGCAGGAGAAGGAGCTTGGTCTCGTCGGATATAGGAGGTCTCGTCGGATATAGGCTTGGTCTCGTCGGATATAGCTTGCTAGCCACTAGGGTGATCCCTTTTCCACTTTGTCTTGAAACATAGATTTCCGGGCACCATTCGATGTGTCTTGGCATGCTGAGTTAGGATATCATATTTGTATTGCCAAAATCGAAAAATTCGAGGGCGCTAAAATGCTTTGTAGTTTCTGAGAAAACACTTGTTTTGCCTGTCTCCGTCCCTGGATCAGAACCGTCGCGTAACTGATCAATGGAAGTGGCTTTGTAATATTCCTTAACATTCTATGGATGCACGGACAACATTTGACGCCCCTTTAACGATTAGTTTTTCATCAGCAGACCTTTATGCCAGTCCGACACCACGTAGTTGCTTATTCTCATCATAGATGGCAGTGTCGTCGGAGTTACATTTGCAGGTTATACAAGCCAGGCAGATACATGGGGATGGTGCTATTGGTTTTCCGTGGTGTTTGTGTCGCATACACATATTCGACTTCCAAACACCTACCCTTACGATCAGGAAAATACTGGCTAATGGCACCAACTTTTAACTCTAATGCTCATGTGCTAAAGGTTCATTGTCGCAGCACACCGTTTGATCACTGATCAATAATTACCTCATTGTGTTTCTTGCTTGTACAGACATTGTTTTCTTGTAACTATGCAAAACAATTAATCAAAAACCGAATTAAAATTTTGTTATATGATCACATGCAATAGCAACTCACATGTGCATTGTACACATGTGCGTCGGCATGTGCTGCTCCTAAACCCGGCAAAGGAGCATTTCAGGACTTTGATACAGAACTTTGTAAACATGACTTTTATTGATATGCAAATCTTCAGACATACATCGCGAAGGTGCTAAGAAATAAGTCTCTGAAAAACATGATTACGGTCAGGTTCGGCCTCTCATACGTAGTTTTGCCCTCAGTTGACGGGAGACTTCTCAATCGCTTCGAGTTTTGCTCCGGCTCGGTAATGAACAGACATATGCTGGAATCCCAAAAACGGATCCCGGGATCTGATCTGGTATCTGGATCTCGGATCCATTGGGAGCATAGATCCACTTTCACAATTTGTCGATGGATCTACTTGGATCATAAATCCACCTTCAGCATTGGTCAATGGATCTGCCGGGATCTGAGATCCCAGGCACCACTTTGCATTGGGATCCACTTGGATCCCAGATACTCCATTATACAGAAATGTATTTTCGAACCCATATTTTAAGCAATTGTCAGTACTTTGCAATTCGTTGTAAATGGAACTAGTATGGTTTTGTTCCTACATTTAGTACGATTTTGTTAAGAAATACTATAATTATGGCATAAAATATAAGTCGGATCCAAGATCCCTTAGGGTCATATATTCACCTTCATTTGTATCATTTGTATCATTTGTACTCCAATAATTATCAACGTTGCGCAAATCTTTCAGATTTGAAATAGTCGCGGATAATTCAAATACCACAAAGATCGCTTTAAGGGTCGATGATCCTATTTCCATGGGCAGTTTAAACTGGTTTAACACGGATAGCTAAAAACGGATTAGTTGTTTTCCGGCTATGTAAGTGGGCATATCTCGCCAACAATCATCGAGTACGAGAGGAGGCGTACACTTTTGGCAGGCTGGCGAGATATACCCACTTACATGGCCGGAAAACAACTAATCCGTCTTTTGCTATCCGTTTAAACCAGTTTAACCCTATTTGTAACAGGCTCCTGGCTACCCCTATTTGTAACAGGGGGGGGGGGGCGGATTCCGCCCCCACCCCCGGAGATCTCGAGATCTACCCGTCCGATTTGCAAAAATTAAACGGTGTTTGGCTCCCCTCAACACGATCTACTTTTATAAATAATAAAAAAATATAAATTTGGGATAGGGGGTAACAGGGGGGCAAAAACGAAAAATTTTAGTGGTATTTTTGATCCAACATAGCTCTCATGTTTATCGACCGATTTTAACACAACTAATAGGAATCGATAGAGATTGAATTGGACATTGATATATGATAGTGACGTTTGAAAATTCAAAATCATAGGCGTGTGCAGGTCACTCAATATGGGGGTGAAGTAAATGCGTAATAAAACCATTTTTTATGTGTTTTTTTATAAATGAAATGGTATGTGATTGAGACATTAGAAAAACAGTTATAAATCATAATTTTTGCCATAGGCGGTACCAAGTTAGTGAAAAAGGGGGGTAAAATTGGGAAAAATATTAACCGCAGACAAGTTGCTACCCAGCACTATAAATATGTTACTGATCGTAGATAGTTCATTTTTGCATGTTGTACTTCATCATAGGCGTATCCAGGATCCAAACTGGGGCGGCGCAAGACCTTTTGATAAGTATATTATCCGCTGTTATGATACTAACTAGTCAACAGTGACTATTTCCCTTACAACTTCAAGTAACATTGCTACCCCCTTTTTACCCTACCTGGACTCGCCTATTATCTTATAATCGTTCGTAGAGTAGCCTGTGGTGCGTGTTTCATCCGAAAACTGCAGTATGTTATGTCATTTTACGCCCATGCCTCTTAGTTTCCTTGCAATAATATGACCCCCTTTCTTCCATTCCTGAGCGCGCCTCTGCAAAAAATGACTTTATTCACTTTTCTGGTCTCATATGTGCATATATTATTATAAGCTAAACGTATATTGCGCCGTTATCGCTGGCATATCGTCATCACCATGCCAGTCACCCCCCTTTTCATGTTCCTGAAAACGCTTCTGAAACTCTATATGTAATAAATTATGCAAATAATGGAAGCAGAAGCTATCTTTTACATCTTGATAGCTATAAATTCCCCTTACATTGCTCTATTGGCTTCCCGCCAAGAATTGAACACTTCCTGGAAACCTCCCCTTTCAAGCCCCTGAAACCGCCTCTGCCATGCAATTTTTTATGATATTTCATTAACATCAACTAATTTGCACTTGTTGCAATCACCGTAAGCCGATGTAACTCCTTCATACTTGATGCAGTTAGGAAGAAACCGTGAAGATCGCATTTCCGTATTATCGCCAAATGTCGCCTCCGAATCCACCCAAAACTGTGCCCTGGAACCGCCTCTGTTCAGGTTAAGAACTCAAAATTTTGACTCCAAATGCGGAGTTTAATTCTATGAAAAGTCCCAAAATTTAATGGGACTGCTTCCAGCCGTTCTGGAGATATTTGCGAAAAATATGAGGGGGGGGGGGGCGGAATCCGCCCCCCTGTTACAAATAGGGTTAAACTGCCCATAGAAATAGGGTCGATGTTTTTTGCTGACAGTGCTTGGAATTTTCCAGTTCTGTTTCACCTGCGCAGTGCCGGTACAAGGCGCCACCTTCACTGTGCCTGGGGGGGGGGGGGGGGGCGGCGTCTGAACACACCCTCTCGAACGAGGCTGCTATGAAGAATGAGCACAAAAAAAAACGTTCGAGAAGGGTGTTCAGACCCACCCCCTGGGTACGGCGAAGGTGGCGCCTTGTATCGAGTATTTCAAATCGGAAAGATTTGCGCAACGTTTATGATTCTTGGTATCATGAAATGATGTGGGATCCAGGATCCGTTGGCAAATTTAATCGAGGGATTCACTAGGATCCAAGATCCACCGTTGTACTTTGTCGTGGATCCGGTGAGATCATAGATCCAACATTACGTCTTGTCGAGAGATCCTGTGGGATCATAGATCCTGCTTTGAGGTCCATGCACATGTCTGGACTAACGATTTTTTGTTCTACTCCAAGAATCATAAACGTTGCGCAAATCTTTCAGATTTGAAATACTCGATACAAGGCGCCACCTTCGCCGTACCGAGAGGCGGGGTGGGGGGTCTGAACGCCCCTCTCGAACGGCTTTTTTGTTTTTGCTCATTTTCCATAGCAGCCTCGTTCGAGGGGGTGTGTTCAGACGCCGCCCCCGCCCCAGGCACGGTGAAGGTGGCGCCTTGTACCGGCACTGCGCAGGTGAAACAGAACTGGAAAATTCCAAGCACTGTCAGCAAAAAGCATCGACCCTATTTCTATGGGCAGTTTAAACTGGTTTAAACGGATAGCAAAAAACGGATTAGATGTTTTCCGGCCATGTAAGTGGGTATATCTCGCCAGCCTGCCAAAAGTGTACGCCTCCTCTCGTACTCGATGATTGTTGGCGAGATATGCCCACTTACATAGCCGGAAAACAACTAATCCGTTTTTAGCTATCCGTGTTAAACCAGTTTAAACTACCCATGGAAATAGGATCATCGACCCTTAAAGCGATCTTTGTGGTATTTGAATTATCCGCGACTATTTCAAATCTGAAAGATTTGCGCATCGTTGATAATTATTGGATTTCAAACAAATCGTTACCGAGCCGGCGCAAAATTCGAAGCGACCGAGAACTGAGAAGTCCATCGTCAGCGGAGGGAAAATAAATACGTATGAACGGCTCGACCCGACCGTAATCATGTTTTTCATATACTTATTTCTTAGCACCTTCGCGATGTGTGTCTGAAGATTTGCATATAAATAAAAGTTATGTTTTCGAAGTTCCGTATCAAAGTCCTGAAATGCTGCTTTGCCAGGTTTAGGAGCAGCAAATGCCGACGCACAGAGCCGACGTGCAGAGCTGACGCACATGTGTACAATGGAATATGCACATGTGAGTTGCTATTGCATGTGATCATGTAACAAAGCTTGAACTCGGTTTTCGATTAATCATTTGTCATTGTTAGAGAGCAGCAAGAAACACTGTGAGGTAATTATTGATCAGTGATCAAACGGTGTCCTGCGACAATGAACCTTTAGCACATGAGCATTAGAGTTAAATGTTGGTGCCATTAGCAAGTATTTTCCTGATCGTAAGGGTAGATGTTTGGTAGTAGAATATGTTTATGCATCCTTAAAAGACACAAACACCACGGAAAACCAATAGGACCATCCCCATGTATCTGCCTGGCTTGTATAACCTGCAAATGTAACTCTCGACGACACTGCCATCTATGATGAGAATAAGCAACTACGTCGTGTCGGACTAGTATAAAGGACTGCTGATGAAAAAGTAATCGTCAAAGGGGCGTCAAATGTTGTCCGTGCATCCATAGAATGGTAAGGAATATTACAAAGCCACTTCCATTGATCAGTTTAGCGACGGTTCTGATTCAGGGACGAAGACATGCAAAACAAGTGTTTTCTCAGAAACTACAAAGCATTTTAGCGCCCTCGAATTTGTCGATTTTGGCAATACAAATATGATATCCTAACTCAGCATGCCAAGACGCATCCAATGGTGCCCAGAAATCCATGTTTCAAGAAAAAAGTGGAAAAAGGGGTCACCCTAATAACCACTAACCAGTAGCCCTGCTTGCTATGCAGGGGCAGTAAGTTGTGGCTGGCGCAGCTTAGTACGACTGTGGCTGGTTAACTTTGGCTGGTTAACTGGTTAACAGTCGCAACTTAGTACGACTGTGGCTGGTTAACTGTGGCTGGTTCACTGGTTAACAGTCGCAGCTTAGTACGACTGTGGCTGGTTAACTGTGGCTGGTTAACTGGTTAACAGTCGCAGCTTAGTACGACTGTGGCTGGTTAACTGTGGCTGGTTCACTGGTTAACAGTCGCAGCTTAGTACGACTGTGGCTGGTTAACTGTGGCTGGTTAATTGGTTAACAGTCGCAGCTTAGTACGACTGTGGCTGGTTAACTGTGGCTGGTTAACTGGTTAACCCGCGAGTTACTGGGGTATATTTCATAACGCGACTTACTGGGGGGAGCTATTTTTTGCACCCCCCCCTCTCTGATCTCCGGAACTACTGGACCGAATGTAAAAATTCAAACGGCATTCGATAGCCCTGGTAAATTTATCGAGGGAAACATAATATTGTTGACCTTGGGGTCACCGATTACGTCACAGGTCAGGTCAAGTACAAAATTTTGACCGTGTCAAAAGGTCTCTATGGATGGAATTGTCGCGCAAAATTGCGATATTAAACGCATAAGCCGTTGATAAATCGGTATGATTCGTGTGTTTGACACTTCTAAGTACCTTTCTAAGCTGTTTATGACCTTGGGTCAGGTCAAGGTCATCCGAGGTCACGAGGTCAAACTGCAGATTACGGTCATTAGGCGTTGTAACACATGTTTATGGGTTTGTTTTTCGTCTAGAACGCGAAAAATGACCTTAGAACATTGTTTGTTCCATACAAATAGAAGTAAAAAGCAAAAATGGAAATGCGTTTTTTGTCATAGTAATGCTGTGATAATAGGTCGATTTTTGTCATTTGAAGGTCATAACTCGGTCTTTTTTTTAAAGATATCAACTTTAAATTTGGTACACATATTCACCGCATACGTCTCGATCACATTTATTCCTTTGTTTGGATAATTATATTTTTTTCTTGAAAATTTTGTAAAAACAAAACAAATTGTCTTTGGATTTCTCAAATTTTTGAATGAAAAAAAACCTGAAAAAAATCCGAGATAGCAGTTTGATAGCCCAGTCTATTGTAAGTAATTTGATTTAATTAAATTTAGATTATCTCAAATATCGTACCTTTGACAGCGTTTTCCACAAACCATTATTTTGCAACAAAAACCGAAGAACATGACGTCACTCTGACGTCATTTCCGGTTGACCTATCATAGCCTCATATTTTTAATTTCGCCAACATGTGTAGAATTAATGTGAGAGAAGTTACTGCATGTTTAGTGACGATACGGCTGTTCATTTAGGAGTTATTGCAAAATAACGAGAGGGGGGGAAATAGCCCCCCCAGTAACTCGCGGGTTAACAGTCGCAGCTTAGTACGACTGTGGCTGATTAACTGTGGATGGTTAACTGTTTAAAAGTCGAAGTTTAGTACGACTGTGGCTGGTTAACCTGCCCCGACCTGGTTAACCTGACCAATATGGCCCTGGTTAACCTGGTTAACCTGGTTAACCTGGCCCTGGTTAACCTGGCCGGACGACATTGCCGGTCGCCTCGCTGCTTTCCGCCGCGTGGTGTCGCTGCCGCCACGGACCGCGGGAGGTCACACTGCCTGTTGTATTCCTAATAACTCACCATCCCTTTGGGGGGATAGAAAACGATCGTCCTCTGTTTATAGGAGGAAGAAAAGAAGATGTGTGGAAACATGACTATTTAGTCCACAAGTAACAACCAATATTTGTATTTTTCCTCACAGCTTCGGAATAAACAACCACACCGAGACGCCAATGTCATGTTATGCTAGCCAATACGGGAGTAACCCAAATTAACCCTAAGCTCAATTTACCCCGTTTTCCCTTACTAGAGTAGTTGCACAAGTTCCGGGTTCCCACCGGGAAGCCATTGAAATACAACCAGCAGGCAGCATAGTTCAGAAATGGTGCGTTATTGTGACATAAGACACAACAGTTATAAAACATTTTTGTATCCATAGGCTGCGCCAGGTTAGTGAAAAACGGAGGCCAAATAGATACCAAATTAACCGAAGGCAAATTGCTACCAAACAATATAAATATGTTACTGATCATAGATAGTGCCTTTTGCACGTTGTACTTTATCATAGGCGTATCCAGGATCCAAATTGGGGAGGCACCAGACCTTTTGATAGGTATATTTTCAGCTATTACCAGTGGCGGATCCAGGAAATCTTCAAGGGTGGTGGTGGGAAGGGGGTCATCAATTGCAGTGGTACCCCTACCTATACCCAAATCTGAAAACTCAACGGATTTGGTCCACCATATTTTGAGGGTGCCCCTATTTGAGCATTTTGTTTTGAATTGACAACGTTGGCTATAGGTATTTGCAATATCAGTCGTCCCCTTTCTATCATTTAACCATCGCCCTACAGGGGGCGAGACAGCCCCCCCCCCCCCCCCTCATGAGGTTTTTCTTGAATAACTTTGTACACATATAGCGCATCTGGCTGAAATGTTCGGAAACTGAGTTTACAACAATGATACGTATGTTGTAACAAATGTAATTGAAATGGGTTAAGTAGTTTGGGAGATAATCATGTTTCGATGACGTCATGTTGGTGGAAAAAAGATAAATATTTGAAAAATGGTAGAAAACAGAGTTTTAAAAGCAATTGCAAACGCAATTCACCAAAGATACAAAATGGCATTCTCTTTCAAATGGTAATCTCGTATTTTCAAAAAAATGGGTTTTTGACCCCTAAAATGTATTTTTAAAAAAATGGGGAAAAATCACCACAAAATCAAAATTTTCAAAGATGTTAAAAAACACGGAATATATGTGAGAGAACTGAGTATGGACAACACTCATACCAAACTTCAAAGCAATATCTTCATTTTTGACTGAATGATGGCTCCCTAAGTGTAAGAAACTGATGACGTCATTTATTTAATTACTTTTTTGACTTTTTTTTGACAAGATACGAACAAATTATTACCTTTTCTGTATTTCTGAGCCAAAACTGGTCTAGGAACATGCTTTTTTATTTACATTTATCAAATTCTAATTTTGAGGTTTTCTGAAGAGCAAAATCGATGTTCTGGACGTGGTAAATCCGAGGTCATTCACTCGACATGGAAGGTCATCCGTTGACCTGAAATCTCAAAATCGCATACTGTTAGATTGCTCTCATGACAGGCAACATGCTGGTTCTTACCGCATTGCTCTAAGTTGTTTGGTTTGGAAGTTAACCCTCGCCCTACGGGGGGGGGGGGCTGACAGGCCCCCCTGAGGTTTTTCTTGAATAACCTTTTACACATGCGATGCATCTTGCTGAAATGTTTGGTCGCTGAGTTTACAACAATTATACGTAGGCTGTACAAATTTAATTGAAATTAGTTAGGTAGTTTGGGAGTTAATCATGTTTTTATGACGTCATGTTGGTAAAAAAATGAGAAATATTTGCAAAATCGTAGCAAACAGAGTTTTACAGAAAATTGCAAACGCAATTCACTAAAGATACAAAATGGCATTTTCTTTAACATGGCAATCTCAGATTTTCAAAATTTTGTGTTTTTGACCCCTATAATTTAAAAAACTTTAAAAAAAAAATCCCCACAAAATCCAAATTTGCAAAGATATTAATACATCCGGAATATATGTGAGATAACTGAGTATGGACAATACCCATACCAAATGTCAAAGCATTATCTTCATATTGGACTGAGTGATGGCTCCCTAAGTGTAAGAAATCGATGACGTCATTTTTTTAATAACCTTTTTTAACATTTTTTGAAAAGATACGAACAAATAATTACCTTTTTTTGTATTTCTGAGCCAAAACTGGTCTAGGAACATGCCTTTTATTTGCATTTATCAATTTCTAATTTTGAGGTTTTCTGAAGAGCAAAATCGCTGTTCTGGACGTGGTAAATCCGGGGTCATTCACTTGACCTGGAAGGTCACCCATAGATCTGAATCCTAAAAATCGCATACTGTTAGTTCCTCTCATGACAGGCAACATGCTGGTTCTTACTGCATTGCTCTAAGTTGCTTGGTTTGGAAGTTAACAGGGGGGCCTGTCAGCCCCTCCCCGTAAGGCGAAGGTGAAAAGAGCTCCCATAAGGCGAGGGTTAACAGGGGGCCTGTCAGCCCCCCTCCCGTTGGGCGAAGGTGAAAAAAGCTCCCGTAGAGCGAAGGCTAATCACATCATCCCGACTCCTAATCACATCATACCGAATCTTAATCACATCATCATCAGCACATTATCCCGACTCTAATCACATCATCATCAGCACATCATCCCGACTCTTAATCACATCATCATCATCACATCATCTCGACTCTTAATCACATCATCATCAGCACATCATCCCGACTCTTAATCAAATCATCATCAACACATCATCCCGACTCCTAATCACATCATCCCGACTCCTAATCACATCATCATCATCACATCATCCCGATTCTAATCACATTACCATCATCAGCACATCATCCCGACTCTTAATCACATAATTATCAGCACATCATCCCGACTATAATCACATCATCATCAACACATTATCCCGACTCTTAATCACATCATCATCAGCACATCATCCCAACTCCTAATCACATCATCAGCAGCACATCATCCCAACTCTTAATCACATAATCATCAACACATCATACCGACTCTTAATCACATCATCATCAGCACATCATCCCGACTCTTAATCACATCATCATCATCAACACATCATCCCGACTCTTAATCACATCATCATCAGCACATCATCCCGACTCTTAATCACATCATCATCATCAGCACATCATCCCGACTCTTAATCACATCATCATCAGCACATCATCCCGACTCTTAATCACATCATCATCAGCACATCATCCCGACTCTTAATCACATCATCATCATCAACACATCATCCCGACTCTTAATCACATTATCATCAGTACATCATCCCGACTCTTAATCACATCATCATCATCAACACATCATCCCGACTCCTAATCACATCATCATCAGCACATCATCCCGACTCTTAATCACATCATCATCAGCACATCATCTCGACTCTTAATCACATCATCATCAGCACATCATCCCAACTCTTAATCACATCATCATCAACACATCATCCCGACTCTTAATCACATCATCATCAGCACATCATCTCGACTCTTAATCACATCATCATCAGCACATCATCCCAACTCTTAATCACATCATCATCAACACATCAAACCGACTCTTAATCACATCATCATCAACACATCATCCCGACTCTTAATCACATCATCATCAGCACATCATCCCGACTCTTAATCACATCATCATCAGCACATCATCCCGACTCTTAATCACATCATCATCATCACATCATCCCGACTCTTAATCACATAATCATCAGCACATCATCCCGACTCTTAATCACATCATCATCATCAGCACATCATCCCGACTCTTAATCACATCATCATCAGCACATCATCCCGACTCTTAATCACATCATCATCAGCACATCATCTCGACTCTTAATCACATCATTATCAGCACATCATCCCAACTCTTAATCACATCATCATCAACACATCATCCCGACTCTTAATCACATCATCATCATCACATCATCCCGACTCTTAATCACATCATCATCAGCACATCATCCCGACTCTTAATCACATCATCATCAGCACATCATCCCGACTCTTAATCACATCATCATAAGCACATCATCCCGACTCTTAATCACATCATCATCATCAGCACATCATCCCGACTCGTAATCACATCATCATCAGTACATCATCTCGACTCTTAATCACATCATCATCAGCACATCATCCCAACTCTTAATCACATCATCATCAACACATCAAACCGACTCTTAATCACATCATCATCAGCACATCATCCCGACTCTTAATCACATCATCATCAACACATCATCCCGACTCTTAATCACATAATGATCAACAAATCATCCCGACTCTTAATCAAATCATCCCGACTCTTAATCCGATTATGATACGGAGTAGCGCCTCATTCCGACTCGGAGTGACTCACCAAGACGGCTGCACGAGGCGTCCTCTCGGCAGGAGGAAGGTCACATGCCAGGTACGGACTGCTGCATGTATAAAGACCCCGCTGCGCCAGGGGGACCCTACACGACGTGGCGGCGCCGGCCGCACCTGGGGTCAGCCGCTTCCCGACCGTCGGAGAGAGATGGCCGTTCTGCGGGTGCTGCTGGCGGTGGCGCTGGTGCACGTGGCCTCTGGCCAGAGGCGATTCGTGTCAAATACTGGTAAGTGTAAAGTGCTGTTTGGTGTATATCATCGCAATTTCTATCATGTTACTCCAGCAATTGTTGATGCTATGCAAATTGTAACATTGGTCTTCATCTCAACTGGAATCTGTGCTGTTCTGTGAAGGGAACTGTGAAAGGTTTTGAGCTGCAGTTTCGAACTTTTCGAGTAGGTAAGCCAAGTGTTTACTGAAATGCAAGCAAACACTAAACATCATGCGAGGTTCAAACGCAATACAATACCAGAAATTTAATATTAGTATAGTTTGTTTTGACGCTGTTGCCAAGGCTGTATAAACCAGGTGGAACACACCGGCCGAAAGTGGTGACAAACACAAATTTAGTAGCCGCGACCCCGGCGTCGCCGCGACCCCGGCGTCGCCGTGACGTAGAAGGCGGGAGACGCGGCCGGCCGGCCGCCGTACACAACATTAGTGCGCGTGTGCCTGAAGCTTAGATCGTGCTTAGTTTCTTTTTTTACCGGTCGATTGCAAAACTTAGGTCACGTAATCTGTCACAAATCAACCGCTCTTCCGGATGCCGTTAAACAAATTGCAATCAGACTAATATTTTCTGTTATATGTGCGCAAAGATCAACGATAGGAGCGGCCGCCCGCCGCTCGAAACGATGATAAGTGTATTTTGATGTCATTGCCCGGCGTGAAAAATGTAAATGTATCGCAATGAATTGCCTAGGGAGACATAAAGCCTCATCAAATATATTGTATTTGTTTGGCATTGTTATTCCTTCTTGTGACATAGTACAGGCGTGGATCCAAGATTTCGGTCAGGGGGCGCGGATCCAAGATTTCGGCCACATACGAAAAGTTGCGCCCTACGCGCGCTTGGCGGACGCGACATGGGCGCGACCCGGGCTCAGGGGGGCTTGGGGCCAGAGTTCGCCATGAGCTGGGCTGGCCTTATGGGCCATGGGCTGGGCCTGGGCTGGCCCTGGGCCGGGCCTCAACTTTAAGGAAATCACTGGGCCCTGGATGGGCCTGGGCCTGACAATTTTGAAGTAATGCGCGCGTCGCACAAGCTCAGGTCAGAGCTCAAAAATATTTTAACCAGCAGTTCAATATTTTAACCAGCAACAGTGTGTTGCTGTGGCTGTTGATTTTTGTTTTTTTGATTAGCATAGTTGGTTCATTGTTTCACATTTATAGTATACATGTAAATATGCTATGATAATGATTGCAAATTTTGTGAAAATAATTATATGCTTAATCTGAACGGGCCGGACCGGGCCTGGGCCCCAATATTATTAATTTGACCGAGCCTGGTCCGGGCCTGGACTTGGTGTTCATGAGCACGGGCCGGGCCGGGCATGGGGTTGGTGTGCCCGTGACGAACATTGCTTGGGGCTCCCTAGCGCCCCATAGACTTTTCTTATAGCTGAATTTTTGGGAAATTTATGAAATGGTATAGGATCTGAATCGTGATCTTGATCAACTTTTTTGGTATGTCAGTCGTTGCTGCACCCCCGACGGCGCTAAAAGGCATCTTGTTATGTCCTGTAACTCATAAGTCAAATTATTATCATTGATTGTATAATCATTACTAGACACTTGGCAATTTGTATTTCATTAGTGCAAGCCACAGGCCCACAGCACAGGACCAGTAGCAGTAGGTACTACTCAGTGGCGGCGGATAGGGGGGGGGGGGCAGAGGAGTCAGCTGCCCGCCCACTCAAGCAGTTGGGGGGGGGGGGGGGTGAGGGGCAAGCATATGATTTTGCCTCCCCCATAAATTTGTAAGAGGGACCCTCCAAGAAGTTGGTTCGATTTTTCCTTTTGACCGAAACAATGGCCCAGGGCCCGGATGTGCCCCCAGCCAGCCTGAGAGGCCTTCTAAGGCCGACAGAAGGCCCTCAGTCGGCCTGAGGGGCCCTCGGTAAGCCATGAGGGGGCCCTCAGAAGGCCTGAGACTTCAACATGGGCCTGTCCGACGTTTTTTTTAGACAATGATTTTTTATACGATCGGAAATATGATCCGCTGCCACTGGTACTATTCAGAATGGTGTCTCAAAACCTAAGCAATACCGATATCAGTCACATTGGTATGGATTTTCTAGTCTATTTATATAATGTGACACAATCTATGGGTTTACGTCCTTGAAAAATACCCAAATATAGCTAACCTACTCCTACAGCCTCTTTTGTCGACAATTTTCGCAGATGTCCTCAGCAAAGAACGCACAGATTTGGGTTTACTTTTTAAGCTTATGAGGTATTTTGGGAAAATACTGCTATGTCGACCGATACAATTATTATTTCAAGTTTCATATTCACCTTTAGATATTGTCTTACGCTTCATAAAACTACGTAAATGCATAAAAATCCACACGCACACACGCCCTTACATTGCCAGCGAACCAATATGGCGAACCCGTTGAAATGTAAACGAATAATTCTCCCCGGTTTCACGCATCACAACCTGGCCAATCACCGTCGAGCTTACTCAAGACTGATTGGTCAATACTAGCTGATAACCAAATATAGCTTATGAGCAGATCCGATAAACACGGCCAAGATGATGGAAGTTGCTCGCGGTTGTCACACTTTTTACCAGCGTTGAAGGAGCGGAGTACACCCCCTGGCTGTTGCTAAATCAATATTCTGCTTTCATCATTCTCAAAGAGCATGCACTGAAAAAAATTTACCCGAGGACAGCGGGTAAAACTCATTCTGGCGGGTACCCCTATCTACCACCATATTTGATTATGCTACCGAGGGTAGTTTTACCTTTCAGTCACGGATTATTTTACCCCCGTACAGCGGCTGTACCAAAATGAACTACTCTCCCATGTCGAGTTGACTCTTCATGCGAACCCTCGAACCGAGATTTACTCTTCGCACTCCAACCCGTGTAAGCGGTGTTACTCGTTCTTGAAGGATAGAATTTCCCTCGCAGTCAGCGGGTTAATCCGGGGCTGGTGGGTACCCC
The DNA here is from genome assembly GCA_036785665.1 of Chirona hameri. Classification (NCBI taxonomy): domain Eukaryota; kingdom Metazoa; phylum Arthropoda; class Thecostraca; order Balanomorpha; family Balanidae; genus Chirona; species Chirona hameri. Next base: position 42,357 of record JAXIVJ010008983.1, read on the forward strand.
TATCTACCACCATTTGTGCACATGCTACCGAGGGTAGTATTACCCCGCATGGGGTATTATTTTACCCTCATACATCGAGTTTACGCGAACTACCTGCGCAGTGCGGATATATTTTTCCTCCCAGGATTCCTTCCTTGCACAATTAAAACAAAACAGTTTTGTCATCATGTATTAACCGTTACGAGTGACAGTTACACTGGGCCACGGTCACAACGCTTCATCGCTAACGCTAAACCGCTTACTAGGCGGAGAGGCTTCTTGAGATGAGCAGCATGGCCCATGATATGGGTAGCAAAGCACATATTTAACGCCGTTCGCGACCAAAACTAGCGCGGCGCACACACTCACTCACTCCAGTGGCGGCGGATTTTATTTTGACATTGGGGGGGGGGAAGACTTCGATCAATTTAGTTCAGGCACGCAGCCAGGATTTTGCTCAGGGAGGGTCACAATACCTTTTACCTGCCGAGGGGGGGGGGGGGTGCAGTCGGGGATATTTCAAACAAAACTCGATTCTTTCCATGCAACGCCCATAGACGTAATGTTAAAGCTTGATGGAATCCAATTTTATCTAGTGTAAACTGGATCACTCAGGGGGGGGGGGGGGGGGGGGGGGGGGGGGGGGGGGGGAGGGAGGGCATGGCCCCGTGACCTACGTCCCTGATTCAGTTCACGTAGTCATATAACTTAAACACATATGTTGAGGATTTGAAGGAAAATTAAAGGTGATGATGATATATCGTGATTTAGAGTGGCCATCTATCAGGGTTGCCAGAGCCCGAAAATTAAGTTAGGGTAACATACCAATGCAATGTAATAGCTACCAGAAAACAAGACCCGTTTTCAGTAGCCAAATATTGATGTTTCAAAACTCAAGTCGTTCCTTGTTAATATGTTCGGCGCATCAAGGGCGAAGGCCGTTTTTTTTTGGGGGGGCAACCAGTTTGAGCGGATCTTGCCTAGGTACCCTCAATTTAGAAAATCTCCCCGGATTTGGGCCACTTTATTTTGCAACCACAGGATTTCTAATGATTTTTTTTTTAGCTTTTCGACCTTTTGGGATATCGAAAAAGGTGTAGCTATGTTTTCGTTCCCGACTGCAAGGGAAAAACATGACAAATGCGCTCTGAATCAAGCCGGCTTTGCTGAAGAGCAAGGACGGATCCATCCGTTCGTCTTCGGGACCACCTACTTTTTGCTACAGGGTTCGACGACCGTTGCAAAAAAAAACAAGAGCATCTTAGATTTGAACATTATTTTGCGGTCAAGGAAAAAATTGTTAGTGGAAAGAAGCTAGCTACCAATATCATATACCTACCTACTATAGAAATTTAAAACAGAACTTGGAGCATCAAATAAATGGCAGTTATCTTCAGAATTTCCAGCTCCGAATCTCGGATAGTAAACCGAGGGGATGGTCCGACCGGAAAAATGAATACGCATTTCGCTGCACAAATGTTTGTCGTTGTTATCTGTTGCGCTCTATAAAAAGCAGCTAAAGGCGGGGACGTCAAACATGATCGAACCAGTCGCACTTCCGCCATTCAAAACAATAATACAGATGACCCGATCATGGCGTCAAATTCAATATGCGTTTCAAGAAACTTTAGCTACCCATCTACGCACCGCATACGGATCAACTTCCGTTGCCAGGTTCTTGAAAAAAATGTGTCCCTGCTCCCGGACCTCAAAGCCATTTGCGCATCTCTACAGGTCCATAGATACGACACACGCAGACGAAGTAACCGATACTACTACGGTGAAGGCTGCATTTCTCTTATTACTGCCATACAGTCTATGGCAGAAACCTGCGGCAGCCAGCCAGGCAGCGGCAACCTGAAATAATCTAGCTGGCGACTTCCCGATCGCGCAAAGATGTCAACGATTTCGCTGACGGATGACATTATAATGTCATCCGTATAGGTCAGACCTATAGGTCTCGCGGTGAGCTTCGCGCATGATCAGCGCCTCCATCCGGAGCTCGGTCATTGTCGCTCGGAGAGAGGATAGTCTTCTCCACCTTACCGAACACCCTCTCCGCCGCCGCCATTGTAACCGGAAGGACGGGAAGGACCTACAGGAAAAAGGATGGATTTGGACCGATTGTTCTATTGTAGACTTGCTTGACCGAAATGGTGTTGGATAACAATAATGAAATAAGGACACCTGTAAACGTGATAATTGTTAAACTTATAAATTACCCCTCGCCCTAGTGGGGGTTCTTTGTCATTTTGCCCCCCCCCCCGCACCCTCGGGTTTTTCGAGGATAGCGAATAAAGGGCGGCGCGCAGCGCCACCACTTTTGGCACAGCTGTTCGAACATCAATTGCCCACGTTATGAAAAAAATACCTCTGGTCATCTCAGAACAGATCACCAGACCAGGTTACGTCATCCTATCTCCCCAAAAAAATTGTGGTTGTACCACAGTCACAGATTTTGGATGATCGGTTTTACACAAACAGGATTTCATAAGGTCAAATATATCTACAATTTGTCTATCTTGCATTTTGTATATCAGCGACCTAAGGTCGGGTCAATTTCGTAACCTCCCCATTATAAGTCAATGGGGAAATATTATAATGCTTCCTATTCCAAGGATACGCAAGATATCAGTCCAATTCCTTCTGGATCATGCTATTATAAACGATTCTTGATCACCCAGGTGCCATTTTTGTTCAGTGACCCCTACAGGGTCAGCCAAGGTCATTCAAGGTCACCAATAGTTACCGTGCGGGGTGAAGCACCCGTGAGGTTTCTCGTCAACTTACTAAACACATTTACATTTGACCCGGCCCGACCCGGCCATACAGATGCTTTTCGGAAGCTAATAGCTTTGCAACCACTGCTCCGATTGAGATCGGGTTTTCACCATTGGATAGGACCATCAAATCAATTTTGATTTTGCTATGGTGCGTTCTGATAGGGGTGGAACCACATCGCGTGGCACCCGCAGACGTCGAAATTTAAAAAAATATTCTTGATAAAAAATGGCTTGATTTATCTAAGCATTTCGTTTTTTTATACGCTGAAGCATGCCGCGCTCAGGACGTACTCCCTTTTGGCGGATTCGAGAAAGGAGATCATGTACAATTTAATCAAACTTAATTTGTATATTGGCATGCATGGAGGCCTGGCAATTTGTATCGGGGACTAAAAGGACTAAAATGACTATGTGTTACTACCACGTGTGCTCCCGTACTGTTTCATATTTCAAACCTGTTTTAGCCTTACCAGTGCGCGCCCGCTCGGTAATCGCCCAACAAGGCGTCTTACTGGTTTTATGTCTATAACTCTCGATATAATGAGGATAGAGAAGTGAAACCGACGCCAATGTGTTTGTCTCGTCGAGGAACGTCTTCCCATATGCAACATGATGTACTTGGGTCACCACTTGACCTTGACCTGAGGTAAAAAATTTAAGTTGACCTAACCTGGTCAACCTTACTATGAATCAAACCGTCTTAACGAGACAAACACGATGGCATCAACATTATTGCCTTGTTGTTAGAAGGTAAAAAGTATTTGTGAAAAACTGTTTTGTAAAAATAGCCTTTTTGATATTTGATGAGCTCTGGGGCCTAAACTATTGACTTAAGCTAAAATCTGAGGACACCGCGGCGATTTCATTTTTCGAGAGCGTTCCATCGTCTTGTTTTCGTTTGTTCCTAGCTATCATAGTCGCTGTGATATCTGGGGGTTTCTGGAGCGAAGTCCTAAAACTGGCAATTTTGACCTTTGATGACCTCTGGTGACCTTAACTTGTATAAATATTAACTTGTATAAAAATATATCAAGTACTTTCGAATGTGGCTGTTGAGAGCTTTCGAACGCCTTTTTCTGCGTCTTTCTAGCTTTTTCGTTTTCGAGTTAGATGAGGGGGGGGGTCTAAACACCCCTCCCCCGGCACGGCGAAGGTGGCGCCGAGCACCGGTACGGCGCGGGTTAAAGTACTTACCGAAGTCGTTTAACCGGCTAAATATTACCACCAGCCTATAGACGGTGCACAACGCAAGACTTGACCCCTCCAGGTCACCGTTTGACCTCAGGTCACCTGGAAAGGCGCTAATATCTATTTAACGAGCCGTCCAAATACGTATTCGTAGTTTCCCGACCGATTGTGTACAAACTTACCTTCGGTGGGCTAAAGGGAAGGCGATGGTGGTAGAATGGTTTCTCTAAGTGATTTTTGAATAAACATTATGCGGCTCGGTACCCCGTCATTCTTCCATATTCCATAATGGTAACGTATGTTGTGACCTGAGGTCAACCGGTGACCAGGGGCGGTCAGATCACTCGTTGTGCATAGGCTAGTGTGAATATTTAGCCGTTGAAACCACTTCGATAAGTACTTTAGAGAAACGTTATGCGGTGCGGTACCCGATATTTGACCTTGTGGGCACTCTTTGACCTCTCGAGGTCAAACGATTGACCTCAGCAAGAAATGCGTTGAGGGGTTGGAATACACGCGTAGAGACCAACATTTCGTATAAGTTCGAACACAATCGACCGGTAAACAACGAATACGTATTTGGACGGCTCGATGGACATTAGCGCTGTTCCAGCTGACCTGAGGTCAAACGGTGCCCTGGAGGGGTCAAGTCTTGCGTTGCACATCTTTGGTGGGTTAAAGGGAAGGCAGTGGTGGTGGAATGGGTTCTCGAAGTTATTTTTGGCAAAAATATGCGGTACCCGTCATTTTACCATAGGCCATAATGGCAACTTATGTTGTGACCTGAGCTCAACCGTTGATCAGCCGCGGTCAGATCACTCGTGCTCCGTCTATAGGCTGGTGGAAATATTTATCCGTTGGAACGACTTCAGTAAGTACTTCAGGGAAAAAGTTATGCGGTACTCAAGATTTGACCACCGTAATCCACACTAAATCCACCGTAAACAATGCGCCCTACACTCTGGACACACATCCGCCGGTCCGCTTGGTAGCAGTTTATCATCAGCGCCATCTACAATAGCTGCAATTGTGGTGCTCCATTCCCCCGATCTAACTGCGCAGTTGAGTTGCCGGTGTCCAAACGACCCCTACTCTCTGCAGCACACGTAGCGAAGGTAAAGCTGAAATCACACAGGTAGCTGCATATTGTATAACCAATGGTTCTGCCTTATCTGACGCCATTCTATCGCCTACAGGCCGGGCCGGTCGGACATGCCTGACATCTAGCGGCTTCCTCGGAAACTGCGTTTCGGCGAGCAGCTGCAGCAGCAGCGACACCTCCGGGCGCTGTCCCGGCTTCACCGTCTGTTGCTTCCGCGTCAGCAGCACGTCCAGTGTTCAAACATCGCACCCTCCATCACGTAGTTTCGCGACGCGGCGGCCGGCGGCAGTTTTCCGACCCACGCGGCCCCAGCGTCGCCTCTGCACCTACCGCAGGCCAGTGACGTCATCATCACCGAATTTGTCGCTGCTGGCCAGGTCCGGACGTGGCCGACGCAGCCCGCAAAGCTCACGCTCCAACCGAAACAGGTCCAATTCGGGGTCAAATGGAGCCCCAACGTTTATCCACGGGGATCCAGTAACGAAAAAGCAAAGTCAAGGCGTCGGAATAATCAGCACACGACCAAGGCCAACACGTGTGAATCTGAATGTCCTGCTCTCCAAACTTCGTCGTCGACCGACGGTTACGCGGTATGAGACATACGTGGACTTCTGCTAGACTCGTCTGCAGAAAAGAAGACGAGAAGCGCACCTCGCCCTCCTGTGCTTTTCTTGTTGTACCAGTGCTCTCGAGCACTGAGGACGAAGGCAGCCGAATATGTTTTTTAGTAGTGGAGCTGGCGCCCGACAATTTCATGGACATCGTTTTAGTTTTCTTGACTGTGGAGGCTGGCATGCCATGATTTCATCTCGATTTTACAACCGATCCTCTGTCTAATCTTGTTCAACGTGTTCACTAATGATCCTCATTGCCATCTTTCTGACCAGTGCAAAATTGTTTCCTACGCAGACGACACTGCCATCCTCCACAGTGCCCCTCCGTCACACGAGGGATGGGCGGTACTCAAACGCAAAGCAGACGACACTGCCATCCTCCACAGCACCCCTCCGTCACACGAGGGATGGGCGGTACTCAAACGCAAAGCAGACGACACTGCCATCCTCCACAGCACCCCTCCGTCACACGAGGGATGGGCGGTACTCAAACGCAAAGCAGACGACACTGCCATCCTCCACAGTGCCCCTCCGTCAAACGAGGGATGGGCGGTACTCAAACGCAAAGCAGACGACACTGCCATCCTCCACAGTGCCCCTCCGTCAAACGAGGGATGGGCGGTACTCAAACGCAAAGCAGACGACACTGCCATCCTCCACAGTGCCCCTCCGTCAAACGAGGGATGGGCGGTACTCAAACGCAAAGCAGACGACACTGCCATCCTCCACAGCACCCCTCCGTCAAACGAGGGATGGGCGGTACTCAAACGCAAAGCAGACGACACTGCCATCCTCCACAGTGCCCCTCCGTCAAACGAGGGATGGGCGGTACTCAAAAGCAACGTGGAGGGCGATGTGGCCAGTCTTTCCACCTGGTTTAAAAACAACGGGCCTAACCCTCGCACCAACGGGGGTCTGAGCCAACTTAGAACCGACGGGGGTGGGGGGTGGGGCGGATAACTGCCCCCCCCCCCCCTAGAGATCTCGGAAACTGCGTAACGTAGCGAGAATCGGGAAACGGCGTTAGGTAGCCCGTGACCAGTACTAGAGACAATTGCCATGTGATTTGTTGATCAGGTCAAAATTGAGGTCACCAGAGGTCAAAACAGGTCGAATCTTCCCATATTTCGAGTAAATTGAGCATTGCTTCACATAATCCGGGCTAGCTCGGTAACTAAAATAGCTAGGAACATACGGTAAAAAGCACTGAAAGGCCATTGAAACGCTCTTTTTGCATTATGTCCTCACTTGTCAGATAAGGTCAATAGTTGAGGCTCTAGAGGTCAGCAAATGTCAAAATGCCAAATTTCGCGGAAACGTTTTTTTTGCAAATAAATTTGTATTTATATAAGCTAGAGCAACGCTTTTTCATCATCGTGTTTTTCTCGTCACGGCGCATTGAATCATATATCGGATGACCTAGCTAGGTCAAATTCGAAAATTGACCTGACCTGACTTGATGTCATGTCAAGGTCAAGTCAAATTTTATATCACTTGATGACAATCGATAAGAGAAATAGAATGATGAAAACTCTATCACTCTGCCTTACGTAGAAGATGAGTTATTGTACAAAAAAAACAAATATGGCCTGGGGGCACATTGGATTTTGTCTCAAAGAGGTCACGGAAGAAAATTCCAACATGCCTTCTTCTGCTTAGCTCTAAAATAGTGATATTGATGAAAACTGACCAGATTTAGCTAGGGTTGTTCGATTGGTGCGCATTTCAATTTTCTCCCATTGACTTATAATGGGGAGGTCACGAAATTGACATGACCTCAGGTCACCGATATAACAAATCCGAGGTAAAATTATTGTAGATAAATATATGTCCTTATTACACACTGTGAGTTTCAAACTATTTGGTCACCCACTGGGGCTTTGGCATGATGTCGTCAAACGTTCAAAAACGTGACTTGAGGTCAGGTCATTTAATGTAAGCTGACGACGTGACCTTGAAAGTTAGGAGGTCAACATTTACAGGCAATGTGCAAAATTGTTCAATGAATAGCTTAACGATTTTTCGCGGCGCTAGATGGCGTTGTTTTTTCGCTATCTACTCAAAACCTCAGGGGGGTGGGCGGATATCCGCCCACCCCCCGTCGGTGCGAGGGTTAAAGGGAATAGTACACCTTGGGAAAATCGTGTGGAATGATGGAAAAGAGTGTCCTGATTACGGTTCTGGCATTCTTTTTTGCGAAAAAAATACTAATTTGTCATAACTTGAAAAATATTGATATTAATATAAATGACGTCACAATAATCTTGCGTTACCAAACCGAGATGTGACGTCATACCGGGAAAAGTCTATCCTTGAATCACAACATGTAAGCAACACTAACAACCTCTATAGAACAAGTGATTGGAAGGTCTTATTTTAATCTAAAAATTCTTATTTTGAAACTTATTTTAAGCTAAACAGTTTCAAAATATGAATTTTTAGATTAAAATAAGGCTTCCCAATCACTTGTTCTACATTTGTCACATAAATACTCTTAACTAACAACCTCGTTCGCTGGGTCGCGACTCGCGAGTATATTGGTCGCGATTGAAAATGTGTGAATGTGTACACTATGGCCTTGTATGAGTAGAGTTGGAGTGGCGTTGCGTGAACACACACCCATAATGTTCATGTGCATAAATAAATGTGATATACTTACCCACAAATGTGTTTAAATGTGTGTTCATCGGTGTGTGTTTTGGATGTAAATAAATGTGTGGATGTGCAGTTAATATTGCAGCTACCTGTACGAACCACCCATCAAAAGGTGTGCCTTTTCAAGATGAATGTTTACATTGTTTTCAATTGGAAATCCAATGAAAATTGACAAAGTTATAGCCAATAATATTTTGAGCTAAGCGTCAATTAATCGTAAACGAAAAAAAAACTTTGTCAACATTTAATCGATATATTGCATGAACACCGACCAGCCACTAATCAACAAATGCGTCTTATTACGAAGCATCTATTGGAAATTTCAATTGGAAATCGGTTAACAATTGACAGGTAATTACTTTAGCCCTATTTGTAACAGGGGGCGGATTCCGCCCCCCCTAATCTTTTTCGCAGATATCTCCAGAACGGCTGGGAGCAGGCTCATGAAATTTTGGGACTTTTCATAGAATTGAACACCGCATTTCAAGGCTAAATTTTGAGTTCTTAACCTGAACAGAGGCAGTTCCAGGGCACAGTTTTGGGTGGGTTCGGAGGCGACATTTGGCGATAATACGGAAATGCGACCTTCACGAGTTTCTTCCTAACTGCATCAAGTATGAAAGCGTTACATCGGTTTACGGTGATTGCAACAAGTGCAAATTAGTTGATGTTAATTAAATATCATAAAAAATACATGGCAGAGGCGGTTTTAGGTGCTTGAAAGGGGGGGGGGGGGGGGTTCCAGGAAGTATTCAATGCTTGGCGGGACGCCAATAGAGCAATGTAAGGGACATTTATAACTATCAAGATGTAAAAGATACTTCTGCTTCGATTATTTGCATAATTTATTACATATAGAGTTTCAGGGGCGTGTTCAGGCACAAGAAAAGGGGGGTGACTGGCATGGTGATGACGATATGCCAGCGATAACGGCGCAATAGACGTTTAGCTTATAATGATATATGCACATATGAGGCCAGGAAAGGGAATAAAGTCATTCTTGGCAGAGGCGCGCTCAGGAATGGAAGAAAAGGGGGGTCATATTATTGCCAGGAAACTAAGAGGCATGGGCGTACAATGACATAACATACTATAGTTTTCGAATGAAACACGCACCACAGGCTACTCTACGAACGATATAAGATAATAGGCGAGTCCAGGTAGGGTAAAAAGGGGAGGTAAGCAATATTAATTGAAGTTGTAGTGAAATAGGTTACTGTTGAATAGTTAGTATCATAATAGCGGATAATATGTGTTATCAAAAGGTCTTGTGCCGCTCCATTGTGAATCCTGGATACGCCTATGATGAAGTACAACATGCAAAAAGGGAACTATCTACGATCAGTAACATATTTTGAGTAGTGGCTGGGTAGCAACTTGTCTGGCGGTTATTTTTTTTAAACAATTTTACCTCCCTTTTTCACTAACCTGGCACCGCCTATGGCAAAAAAAATATGATTTATAACATGTTTTGTCTAATGTCACAATCACATACGATTTCATTTAATCAAAAAAACAACATCAAGAAAGGTTTATTACGTATTTACTTCACCCCCATATTGAGTGACCTGCACACGCCTGATGATTTTTGAATTTTCAAACGTCACCATCATATATCAATTTTCAATTCAATCTCTATCGATTTCTATTTAGTTGTGTTAAAATCGGTCGATAAACATGAAACGTATGTTGGATCAAAAATACCACTAAAATTTGTAGGTTTTTGCCCCCCTGTTGCCCCCCTATCCAAAATTTAGATATTTTTATTAATTATAAAGTAGATCGTTTGAAGGGAGCAAACACCGTTTCATTTTTGAAAATCGGACGGGTAGATCTCGAGATCTCCGGGGGGGGGGGGGGGCGGAATCCCCCCCTGTTACAAATCGGGGTAGCCAGGAGCCTGTACAAATAGGGTTAAGCCGAAATGAGTCTCCAGACACCAGAATGGCCCTTTATAGACTCTCGGCTCGGCACCTTAAAGGGAATGTTTCACCTTTGTATTGGGTTTTAAACTGAGTATGGACATTATCTTTGGCCGTTATTGAAATGCCTATATTATTTAGGTCACTTTCACCCAAACTTATCCGTTTTTAAAGGGAAATATTCACCCTTTTCCACAAAAAAAATAGTTATTACTTGAAATCGATATACAAGACCAACATATATTGTAAATTTACCTTTTTAATTTAAGAATTCCTACCGAGATATATTTCAAGTCAAAGTGATAAGCATTCCACGCTGTAAACGATCAGTAGTTGCAAGTACTTGGTAACGAATTTCGAATTCTGGACTTGTCTCGTATTGTTTTTTGACAAAATTGTATGGAACATATGTCCTTACACTCTGTCTATTGTGATTATGTGCCCTCTATATCCTTAAAAACACAAACATTGTGATAATAAGGTAACCGAATAGCAGTTAACTTGGCACGGTACGATGACCTATTTAGTGGTTGCGAC
>JAXIVJ010008984.1:5000-7500 GCA_036785665.1 Chirona hameri
TTCCGGGGTTTTGAAATATCAGCTTTAAGAAATCGGAAAAAACGGTCTTGGTATTTTCCGGTAACCTCCGCATAAAATAGACAGCTTCTGTAAAACGTATTTCATGCATTTTTACCAAGCGAGCGCGAAGCGCCCACGACATTCTTGCTGTGTAGACAGATTGTTGCCTTGACCCGGCTTGGCCCGTTCCAGCCCGGCCCCGACCATAACAACACTTTCCAGAAGTGTGTTACTCCGCAACCATTCAACGGCTCACCTTCAAAGTTTTACCATTGAACATGTCCACCGAATCATTTTCGCTTTTAGTATGGTGCTTTCTAATAGGGTAGTATGCACAGTTTGCATACTACCCCCTGTAGGGGTACTACCCCATATTACCCCAGTATAGGGTAGTATGTAGTATGCACAGTTTGCACATGTGCACATGTGCAAACGTTGGGATGTCAAAACACTGATTTTGCAGGGGCGTCGCAACCGGGGTAGGGGGGCTGGGGTGCCGGACCCCCAGGATCGCTTCGGTCCTCAAGATTAGCCAGATTTTAACATTAGCCCTATGGTAGAAGGGGAGGGGGCAATCACCTGGCTGCCCTCCCCCCCCCCCCCCCCCCTCCCCCCCCCCCCCCCACACACACACACTCCAGACGTTCTGGCAACGCTCCCTGTGATTTCTTATGAAAATCGTGTCTATTGAGTTTGGGCGGTGTTTATTGGATTCTTTTCATCGCGGCGGTTTCCGTGACATCTCGACACAAAGCTACACAAAAACTTGACAACGAAAACAAACTCTTCACAGCACAAACAAAACCAATACAACAACATATTGACAACAAAAACAAAACAAAACCTCGAAGCTTTTCACATCATAGTGAATTTCGGTATTAATGAGATTCATCACGAGGCGAAGGGCTGGCCAATTGAGGACCGAATTTCGAAGCTGCAGGCAGTCATCGCTCATCAGTCCGGGGTGAGGACTGAGGGGTCTGGCTGTGCAGGGTTTCACACTGGGAACTGCACCGAATAGTTCCTCCTTGACCACCTCGAAAATTCTGCAAAGACACGTTATACACACATCAATGCAGGGTTTTTCAGGTATCGTTACTCGTAATGTGGAAGGTATCCTACAGTGCTACAAATTATACCTACCTTCCGTAGGTAGGCCCTACAGAAGGGGTGTGAAAAAATAGAATTGTTGGAAAGTATTGGTCAGGGCTAATGTATCGGGGCTCAGGGCTCCGAGACCTGGCGAGTTGAACAGTGTCATTTGTATCCATATTGGAGTTGGTCTAGGGGTTCCTCAAAAGGCTTAAAGTTTGGGGTGTATTAACCCATTACGGCAATGAGGAATCACTATCTGCATGGGGCTCCGGTGGACAGTTGCGTCTGTTAGCAGGCATTCATTCATTTTTCGCCGATGCTTAACCCGAATATTGCCCCCCAAAAATATTTCGACATTTTTCAAAGAACAAAATATTGAAAAATGTCCTTTTATATCATAAATGGCTTGCTGACAAAATTCTGGTCCCGATAGATTAATTTTTAATCAAAATATCGAACCTGAAATGTTGGCTAAAAATGGAACAGAAATGTGTTCAAAAGCTTGGTTCAAGCTTATTTTCAAGCTTTTGGACACATTTCTGTTCCACTTTAAGCCAACATTTAAGGTTCGATATTTTTTTATTAAAGAGTAATCTATCGGGACCAGAATTTTATTAGCCAAAAATAATAAAATTTATATCAAAATATCATTTTTTTTTTTAACCGAAATAAAATTGGTGCAATATTGTGGTTAAGTCATCAGCGAGAAAATCAATTCATACCTTCCAACACAGACGCAACTGTCCACCGGAGCCCCATGCAGATAGTGATCCCTCATTGCCGTAATGAGTTAATACACCCCAAACTTTAAGCCTTTTGAGGAACCCCTAGACCAACTCCACTATCGATAAAAATATTACACCGTTCAACTCGCCAGGTCTCGGAGAACCACATTAGCCTTGAGCACCAATACTTTTCAACAATTGTGTTGTTTTTTTGGCACACCCTACCCTACAGGCTTGGACAAAGTTGATGCTGATTCATTTAATGATGGTGCATGATGTACACACACCTATCCCAGTTTATGTTTCTCTGTCATAACATTATCGCAAAGAGCATCAAAACCAATTAATGTTAAAAGAAGCTCAGCTTTGTGCTACTGTTTACGTATTGTTATACCTACGCTGGGACCACTGCAGTCTAAACTAAGAGAAGGCAGCACATACGTTGTTTTTGTTAATAAATTTAGCCAAATGGTTTGCGTGAGAGGCATTAGGTACAGAGTACAATGCTAAGCCGAGCTTGTTGCGTTTACCCTGAACCCACCACCCAGTGATGCTTGATACCAAGTTCAGCAGAATAATCCCCGGCCGTTTAGCCAAACAGGAAGGCGGAGGAATGCTCTACTCTACATGCCGCACAACGCTGCGACACGGCCGCCAATGCCAGGTAGACCCCAATTCAA